>JBAIAA010000583.1:0-67849 GCA_037893245.1 Crossaster papposus
TTTGTTAACCCCCATATTGCTATATTACTATGTTTTGTTTGTGGAGTTGTACATCCCAGCCTCTATAACTACGAATAAAGCTTGATAACTTGATAAAAGTACAAAGAATGTGCCAATGGTATTGCAACATGAAGTTGGATTTTCGAGAATTTGGGAAGTTTACTTTCAGATATGCATAAATTAGATATTGTATTTTGTACCCTCTTGATCGTCTTTGATTCTACCAACTCTGACCTCTTTCATTCCTTGGCCTAATTCTCCTGTTGTTGGTTCTTCCACCCAACGTTTGCATCCGTCTTTTGTGTTTCTTCTCTCAACCATGTTACGTTTCGTGTACACAGCCATTTTGTCTCTGGAAAAATAAGTTCTTAACCAGTTCGCGCCGGGATTATTTTAACATCGCCGAGCCGACGGGCGGGATTATTTTTAACGAAACTCGATCCGAAGCGTGTTCAGGCCGATAGTGCTGGGTAGCACACCCACGCATTTCCGGCCTTGCGCGCTGCTGACATACATTTCCGAACTTGAACTTGGCGTGTTTATTCGTCATCCGTTTTGAATTTGGGGAAATGTTTGCGTTTATATACGTCATCCGGCGCGAACTGGTTAAGATCGAAATATTAGGCCCTCTTTACTTAACTGCGAGAAAAGAAGGAAAAAACTGTTCATTTACTGTTTTAAATATTTGTTTTAATTAATGTTTTAATGTTTAATATTTCTAATTTATTCTTTCAAATGTTTGTAATTGCTGGGCACCTTTGAAAAACAGTGATCCATTGAAAGGTTTTCCCAGGGTAAATAAGAAATAAATAAATAAATACTAACAATTATTTGATTTGTATCTTTCAGGTCATTCCAGCCAGTAAGCAGTTTTAAGCAGTTTTAATCTTATTCCTTTAAAACTTAATCTTAAAACCTTTAAAAAAAAACTTATAAGAAACATCTTTAACCCTAACCATCCTAAATCCTCCAAAATCAATATGATTTTGCACACAGAATGAATGTTCACGAAAAGGTTCATACTCCCTACAACACACAAATGGAGTGTGCAGAAACCATAAATATTGACATCACTCTCAAATGCCATACAACAGATATCTCCCAGACACATTTCTGCTCTGGTACATGAAGCTACAGTATCTGTATTGGCCTATACACTGGTTAAACAGAATACACCCTTAACTGTACATACCATCATTAGTTTAGATATTTCATTTTAATATATTAATAATAATAAAATAATATCAATTGATATCACCCTATTCGGGCATAATAGCAGCAACCGTTTGCACAGTATCCATCAGCGCTGTAATTCGCAAAATTCGGGTTCACATTCGCATTCACACGAAGTATGACCCGCCCTTATAGACCATCAGCCTTTGGGGTTTGTCGGTATAAAATGAGGGGAATAATGCTCATAATGTTGATATTTGGCAAGGTATGCACCCGTAGTTGAAAAACATGTGATAGCATTACAGCGGTGGCAACTTTTTGGGTGCTATCACTATTTTGTTCAACAAAAATAGCCGCCAATATGCTTGTTACCACATATTGGCGGCCATTTTGAAAAAAACACAATTTTTAAAAAAAAAAACACGGTAGAACTATATTAAATTACTAGAGCACAAACTCCTCAGTTTTACTCGCGGAGATACTTTGAATCCATCCTGAACGCAGAAATATTTTGAATTCATATGCGTGTTGTAGAACATCGAGAAAATAGATGGATTGAATTTTGACAGTGTACTCTAAATGCAACGCGCGTGCAAGTAGAACAGACGCAAACAACTTACACGAATGATGCCAGTTAAAAAAAGTCAAGGCAAAAAGCATTTCAGTTTTGGGCGTATCGGCTTCAGTAACGCACTGTATAAAATACAAACGCAGATATGCAAATAGCCGTACAAAAGCCGTATAAAGTTTAGTGTTTTCTATAGGTTTGTGTACAAACATGGATGCGCCTAGCAGGCATTACTTTGTATATCGAGCCAGTTCTCTAGTAATTTAATATATAACTCTATAACAATGCTGCCACCACTCATGCTGCAATGGCTATCACACATTTTTCAACTCCAGGTGTGCATAGATGTACCTTGCAAAAAACCACTATGAGCATTACTCATTGGGGAATTGTAAGATAAAAAAAAGTGCTGTTAAGACTGTGCTAACTGAAGTATTTAATTTACAGACAAATTTCACAACTCCCTATAGACTTTGTAAACAAGCGACCCTAGTTTTTGAAATATCACTATAACTTCTCATTCTGAATTGAATGATGACTCCTTAACCCTAACGTCCAAGGCATTCATATGGGGTACTGTACACAGTACTACAAAATACTACTCAATTTCCATATAGGCCAGTGCATGGCCAGTGTATAGTAAGAGTGCTACATACTGCAGTTTACTCAAGTAGTATTGTGTAGTATTGGGCGACGTTAGGGTTAATTGCATGGAATCAATTCCCCAAAATGTCACAGCCACCCAAACCAATAGTCCGGTCAATTTACATTAAGATCTAGAACTAATTGCAATAGAAACCATTCAAGCGACAAAGAACTTCAAATAAATATATATAAACAACATGTGAACAATTTAATGTTTTCTATTGAGTGGAAGGTTGCTTTTTTAAGAACTTTTTGGAGATTAATGTTCAGGACTTTTTGTTCTCGAACAATTCGCCTGGTGACTTGCTTTGATCGACAAGCCTGTGTAAGCTAATGTTTGGGATTTAAGACCAAATGCGACTGCAGCAGACGACAGTGCGTCAGAAACTTAGGCCGTTTTACAAACCCTGGTTTCTGACCGTATCGGGCTCCATTCGCATTGCCATACTACACAAAAACGGCTGGATGCATTTATTTATAATTATAAAGTTATGCAAAAAAACTTAATTATCTCAGGAAACAAACCATGAATCTTAGATTTTGTTTAAACTGGCTCAAGCTTATGTGCATGGACACCTACAATTTTACTTCCATTGGGTCACTTCCTGCACATCATTGTCACCCGTTTAAATTCGACCTATTTATGCCAAAACATATTTCCAAAACAAATGGTTTATTGAACATAAAGTGATTTATTTTAACTAATTAATAATTCTGACAGCCAAAAATATCAAACTTCCTGACCCCTTCTCCCCCCCCCCCCCCCCCCCCCCCCCCTTCCAACGGCTGTTGTATAATAGAATATAGAAGCGAAAAAGTGCATAAAAATCACTTTTCCACTCAATGAGGGAAATTCTATTGCAATTACTTCCAGGTCAGGCCCTAGTTTGATGTACATTGACCGGACTAAAATGACAAAGTCAGGGCACCAACTTCATACACCAAATTTTGCCATTCGTGACAGTAACACACCTGTAGTAAATTACCCCATTTCACTGGTAGTACTTGCTTCCAAGTTATTCCCTCTGAAAAAAAGGGAAAAAAAGAAAGACAGTAATCAAAACACTACATTCTCAAAACTTTATGTGAAAAGAAGGCTCCAATTACAGCCACTGTATGTGAATGATGTAAGTTGATGTGAAAAGAGAAGAAAACAATGGACGCAAAATGAGATTGGTGAAAAACAAATTTAAAATCTTATAATTAGAATATGCAATTAAAATTACCACAATGCACCAAAGAAATTTCTCGTCAGGTTTGTAAACCTGTAATGCAATTTATTTTTAACCAGTTCGCGCCGGAGGACGTATATGTACACGCAAATTTTTACCCAGATTCAAAACAGATTCAAAACGGATAATAAACCAGCACAAGCAAGGCCGGAAATGTCTGTCAGAGCTGGAAATGCATGGGTGTGCTTTTCAGTACCATCGGTCTGAACCCGACTTGGATAGAGTTTCGTTAAAAATAATCCCGCGCCTCGGCTCGGTGATGTTAAAATAATCCCGGCACGAACTGGTTAATTATTGAAATAGTGTATTCTTAAATATTACATTCATAAAATAAATGTTAAATGATTATGAGCAATAATATACTTTAAAAGGAGGTAAAATTGTAGCGAGATGTACACATTAGCAGCCACCACCAGCAAAAGTCAGAATATTTTTAATTAAAAAAATTGCATCATGGTGAATGTTTAGCTAGCCAAAATGAACGGAATCTCTGATGTCAAAAACAGCACTTTGTAGCTCAAGGAATGATAAACATGAGCAGCACATGATGCAATGCACACAAAAATTACAGTACATTGTAAATGAGAAGCATGCAGGCAATGCAATTCTAAATCACGTACTGAACACACACACATGTATCATGCACACACAAAGCATTGTTCAACATAAAACACCAGTTATTTGCAAGGTTTGCAATCTTTTTGCAGACAGCAACAAACAAAAGACAATTGTTTACATAGCGGCAAAATAATGCATGTCAAAATATTTGATAGTTATCTACATGTAGATTTTTATTACATGGGCATTAAGTAAAGAGGCTCAAAACAACATTTCAATAGAACATTTTATTGATATTAACCTACACCTAGTACATGTAGTATTAACCAGGTGATATTAACCTAATAGTACATGTATTAACCCCTTGATGCTGGGGAGCAGCTATGGCCGCAGCCTGCTAATTCATCCGGAATGCTGTCAGCTGTGCTATGCTGTAGAACACAGCCTGTGTGACAGCTGCACGCTCAGGTCTATTGTGCAGTCCAGCTACTAGACAAAGACTGCTGCGCAGTCATGCGTATAATCCAATGCAGTGAGGAATTAATACCGGCATCAAGGGGTGATATTAACCTAGTGTGTTCGCTTACTCACCCGCGCTTACTCACTCGTGCCTTTAATTTTATCGGGGAATGGTTGTACACATGTACGGTAGAATGTACTGCATGTACTGTGTATGCGCAGTACATGAGATTACACGATCTGGGGTCACTTGTCGCAACGAGTGACGTTCATACGTAAATACGCGCTCACATGTAAGAGTATTACCATGTATTTTAAACAAATTTGAAAACTCTCCAAATTGATTCATGTTGCCGCATCGTCCAAACTAATGAAACAAAATTCCTTTGTTTTTTATTTGGTATATGTTTTCGTTTTTATTTTAAGATACTAATCGAAATTAAAAAGAAGGAGTCAGTAAAATTAAAAGATTTTTTAGAGGTCGTCAATGTCATAGCAGCAACAAATATTTAGTTTTTAATTAAAAAACTGAAGTGTCCAAAACTCCACAATCTCCATTAATGGGTCTAGCAAAACTGTGCCCGGAAACTGGGCAATAGTTTGGCATTTTATTAACAATACAAAACCTGTATAAATAACCAAAAAAGTCCAGAAATCATGTTTGGTACTGTTTTGGGAAACTTACTTCGACATACCTGAAGAAATGAACGATGTAACGCAGTTTCGGGGCATCCTAAACTTTCGTAAATTTTACTCGACCGATGCAACTCGCCGAGCCGCACTCTTTCAAACCCATCACAGACATTCGACTGTTCTGACCGTAGGTTCCATGTTCTGCATGCATGATATCAGTGCTGGGCGAGTAGAGATTTTTCCCACTCAAATACTCGCGAATAAACTACTCACAAGTAAACGAGTACTCGCGAATAAACGTGGCAATTTTCACAAGAGGGGATAATGACAGTCACATGTGTTTATCACCATGTGTTTTCATTCAAACGCATAACGGTTCTTTCTCGGCGAGCTTGGCAGCAATTTGGTTTCCTTTATCGCACAAGTTAAAAATTCAAAATACATGTATGTTTTTATTCTTCCATGGTAGAATTGAAAATCAATAAAGATCGTTATGATTCGTAAAACTATAGTAATTGTCATAAGATAATAATCCCACTGTGTTGCAAAAAGTTGAAAAACTGCGAGTAGTTTAACGAGTAGTAAAAACTAATCACGAGTAATGACATAATTGAGTTACTCGCTTAGCACTACCGGTACATGATATAAATATTTCCCATGCCATTGAGTTTTCACGACGATTAATCACAAATCTGTTAGAAAATGTGATTTATGAGGTCTTTTTTTACACACGCGCCCGGCCTGACACGAACACGATATTAACGTTCGTTCGTAAAATTAAATTGCCGTCACAATATGGTTTGGTGACTAGACTTATCTACCGGTATGCTGTAACACAATATCAAACAAGTAGAGCCAGACTAATGTGTAAGCGGAGTGCGCGTTCCTTCACTAACCCCTGGCCGTGAAGAATGCGTAAAGGAAATTTTGGAAGCCTCGTTTTTGTTTGCCTAAAAGCTGTTTCTAACGATATAGGTGGATGGCAGAGGAACGCAAATTTAATATAAATCTTTGCTAACACTACGTCTAAATATCATGTTTGAAAGAATTGATTCTGCAAAATAACAATTACAAAATGTTAAAGATTGCGTCGCGCGTTAAACCTAATTAGCCCCAATTTAAGTGTGCCAATATATGGCACACTTAAATTAGACAATTCCAGGGGTTAAGATCGCGCAAGGCATGGTGGGAAAACATGGCGCAGCAAGATCGTAGCCATGGTAACGAGGCTATCGGAGTGCCACCTCGTCCCCGTTCATCACTCATTCTGTTGCTGCAAGTACATGTGTACATGACAATTTGATTGTCTAACATACAAGGTTATTTTGCACGGCATGATTTCGCTGTAAAACTAAGCACCGTGTGTTGAATGAGATAGTGATTTAATTTTTTTGTTTATTTTTCCCACTTGACAAAACTATTCACTTGGAATTATATTAAACCTACAAATTTGCGCGTTTCTTTTTAAATAGAGTCAAAAAATGTTAACCTGGTGGGCACCGCGGAAAGCATGGCGGGGCGCCAAGCTTGTTATACAGGGGCCAATTTTATAAAACGTGTAAGCACCAAAATTTGCTTAGCATGACAATTATTCCTTGAAAAAAAACCAGGGTTTACAAACCAAAATTTTCGGTGATGTTTATTGTTTGTGAATGGTATTCAGCTGTTTTTTGCTTTGAATGAAAAGCACATAGGAGTTTTGGCTGATAACCTGTTTTTTACTGAGCAAGACTTTTTTGCGGTGAGCAAATTGTTGTGCTTACATGTTTTATGAAATTGGCCCCCGGTTGGAGAATTAGAACACCGCAAAACTAACGTTGCATGGTACAGCAAAAGCTTATAAAAATACCTCACTTCCAAATGTAAAAAAAGAAAAGAAGCAATTTGTAACCGGGCACCACAAAATGGGTGGAAAGTCGCAAAATTAAAAAGTTGACATTATTACATTTCTAGAAAGAGAAAGTCCTTAGCTTTCAAATGATGTATTGTGTGTTGCTGTAGCTTATTCCTAGCCGCCGCTATACTCTTTTGAAATAGCTGAAGTCATGCTCCCTTGTTTTGAGGAAATGGAGTTTAACCAGTTCGCACCGGATGACGTATATAAACGCAAAGTTTTCCCCAAATTCAAAACGGATGATGCATAAACACGCCAAGTTCAAGTTCGGAAATGTCTGCCAGCAGCGAGCAAGGCCGGAAATCGGCCTGAACCTGCTTCGGATCTAGTTTCGTTAAAAATAATCCCGCCCCTCGACTCGGTGATGTTAAAATAATCCCGACGCGAACTGGTTAAAGTCTGTGAACCGTTCCAACTATACTACCAATCAGTGCAATTCAGCCCCCCCAAAATTTTTTTTAGAGTTTTAATTGAGCTATAAAATTTTAGAATATGATAAAGAAAGTTTTTTTTGTATGTAAAAACGTTAACAACTCCAAAACCTTCCACTTGAAAAATTGACATTACAGTTAAAACCTCGTTTTGGTAATGTGCGACTTTCCGCTCATTTCGTAGTGCCAGGTAACATTTGTGCAAGAAACAAAGGAGGATTGCATGCTACAATGAACCTACACTACTTACATATTGCACCAGCAGGAGGGGGGTTAGTTTCATTACTGACCTCAACTGCTAATGGGCCCGGCCTGTGAGACAGTAGGGGTAGAGGAGAGGGTGACAGACACAGTGAGACACGCAAAGAGAAAGAGAAAGTGTGCAAGGGAGGGGTAAGAGAAACAAAACACACTATGACTACACCTTGCAATGACATTCATCAAACACACTTTAGACAAAACTGAAACAAAATCCAAACAGTTTGGGCCAAATTCATAAACGGTGATGATCACCGGATTATTTTAGTCACGTACAACTATTGTACGGTGGCTAAAACAGAGAAGTGCGCGTGTGGATAAACTCCTGTGATGATCGCAATTCAGTAAGAAAATAATCGGCTGTTTATCCAGCCGTGTACAAGTTCCTGCTTAGCCGATGTTTAGTGGTCTAGCCGTACATCATTCTATTCACAGCGGATTACGTAATATGTTAAATAAAAGGGCATATTTATCTTCGAAAAAAACCGCATATTGCTGTGCTCTGCTGATCAGCTCAGTTGATACTATAGTGGGAGGGTCGCCATGTCGAAAAAAACGCGCTGATAATTTTACTCATGACCAGAAAATGGGTCTCATTGAGTGTGTAAAAGGTACATGTACATGTAGGTAAACAGTTCTTCCTGTGCTATTCCAATGATACGCAGCAGGTCCATGGCCATACATGTACATCCGTCCCCATATAAAGCAAGCCAACAGAAAATGGTAACTTGTACGCGAGATAAACAAGCCCCTTGGGACGATTACAATTTCTTTTGTTTCTTAGACGTATGTCACTAACCATGTACATTTGAAAAACAGCAGCTGATCTAAGCACTCTTTATGAATTCGGGCCTAGAATTGTACGTTCGAACATCAACTGTGTACATACACAGTTTAGCCTGGTTAATCATGATCAAGGGAAAATCACCGTTTATGAATTTGGCCCTTTTAGTTGGGATTTCTGTGTCCTGCTGCTGCTGCTTCCGGATAATGGAAACCAAATGAAACACTCTATTTTGGCTATTTTTAGTGAGGCAAATGTTAGCAAATTATATACTGCAATGATAGAAAAGTTCTGCCTTTTCTGCCATATCTGTGTCTCTTTGGGGGTTCATTCTCAACCAATTTTAAGGCAACCACTTGCAATTATCGGCACACGTACACATGTAAAATAAATCCTGAGTGGAGTACATTCTCCAAATGCTTGGAATGAAAAAAGTCAAACTACATGCACAGATGTATGACATGATCTTTTGGATCAACATACATTGTAGATACAGAATGTAGTACTGTATGTATGCATCTCTTTGTAATCTTGCATAATGTGCGGTATTTATTTTGAGTAGTTGGATAACATGATTAAGAATGTATGCTTATGGTCCCTTCACCAGATGAATCCCGAGATATCGATCGGTACATTGTGTTAAAGGTTCACAGTTATGACAGAAACCTTTGCTCAGTAATACATGTAATCCCCCAAAAGCCGATGCCAATGTCCCCAATGTTAGTGATGTTTAGTTATTTTGGAGCCAAACATATGCCAAAATTAATCCTTTCTGCGTAAAGGTTTTTCATCTCACCTTGTAAGTTCCATGATCATTTTGCTTAGAGTGACTTTCTATAAATCCTCAAAGCCTCTTACTCTAGTCATTGTAGTGTGAGTGTCAATGCACACAATGGTACTAAAATGTCCAGGAAAACACAATAAAAACAATCTAGTGTCACACATTGGTTTTCTATAGTATTGATTTATGTGTTCTTTGTTTGGCTAGAGCTTATTGTGGCGTGTTGTGGCGTGTTATGGCCGAGCGGTTAAAAGCACGCAGACCCAAGCTCTGGTGTTTCTGATCAGGGACTGTGGGTTCGAGTCCCGGTCTTGACACGCGTGTCCTTAAGCAAGACGCTTTACCACTATTGCTTCGTCCTTCGGATTGGACGTAAAGTCAAAGGTCCTGTGTGTTGTGTAATGCAAGTAAAAGAACCCAGTAACACTTATCGCTAAGAGGAGGGGTTTGCCCCGGTGTTCCTGGCAGTGGCTGCAAAGTGCGCCGCAGCACCTTGTAAAAAAACACTTACAAAAGTGCTACATAATGGGTCTCATATTCTCATAAACTTCGTTAACCTCATAGAGCGCCTTGAGTACCAGTCTTGAAAGATACGTGCGCCAAGAACTGCCTATTATTATTATTATTATGTATCTTAATCAAATTCCTTCATGTACACTGAACAAAAATATAAACGTCCACAAAAATATAAACGCTCCCAAAATGGTTATTTGTCTTTATGTGTAAACAACATTTGTGTCCATCTATGCCAGTGAGGAATTGCTCAGTGATGCAGTGATTTCACCCACAACACAGATGTGGGTGGAATAACTGCATCATTGAGCAATTCTCACTGGCAGAGATGTACACAAATGTTGTTTACACATCAAGACAAATAACCATTTTGGGGCGTTTATATTTTTGTTCAGTGTACATGTATTATGGTGCATTCTTTCGGTGTGCCTCAAAACATGAAGTCTATGGGTTGTAAATGTGACCCAATTGTTTTAAACTCAAAGTTAAATTTAAAGCCATAGTAAACCTTTTGTCAATTGTGCATTTGTATATTTTAAGCAGCAAAAATGCTCAAAATCTAAAGAAAGGTGCTTAACTACATTGTACTAATCTGGTGACATTTTATTTCTGTGAATGCTGATATTCTGAGAAAACAATGGGCCGCATGAATAACAACTAGCATTTGCTTTTAGTACCAATTTTCAAGCATTTACTGGAATGTGTATGAATAAAAATGGAAAGTATTTGCTAAAGACTAAAAGTATTACTTTTTACTTTCCAGCATTTGCTAGAATATTAGTACTTGCTCCATTTGGTGGTATGAATAAAAATGAGTAAATGCTTCAGATTTGCAGTATTTACTCGTAATTGTTCAAGGTTGGATCGGGGCTACCTTGAAAAAAGAGAAGCAAATACTAATATGAAAAATAGGAGCTTTTGTATGTGGTTAGGCAGGAAAATGAACATGGAAGATGGATTGTCTAGGATTAAAATACAAGCAGTTGTACTGATTTTAGAGAAGGAAATGAGGCGTACACAATGTAGATGGCCGATAATTTCTTGCAATATTCTCGAGACAGTAAAAGGCATCATGACTGCGAAGCAGCAACTTGAGGTACCGATTTCATTCAAACACCCGTCAGTGTACGAGCGTCTATGCGTTTGTTTATGGTGTAAATGGAGGACACATACATGTACCTGGCGACACGAAGGTGAATTGGGGTTAGGGTTAGAATCGAGGACGACCTCGATTGAGATTCGTGTACAAAACCAATGAGATACGTCGGAGTACAAACAAAGGAAATTTTCGAGAGAAACAAAGGAAACTCCTCGATTTACACCATACACAAACGTGTATGCGTGCATTTGTATTGACCGGCAATCGTGGTCGTCGGACAAAAGAATTGGGAGTCAAACAATGGGTCCACGATTGACACAACGTCCACGATCTTTTCCCGTGTACAAATCCTATGGCGATCATCCGAAAACGTTAGAGTATAAACAAAAGAGGGAAGACGGTCGGACAATACCCCGTCCACGA
Organism: Crossaster papposus; assembly: GCA_037893245.1. Lineage (NCBI taxonomy): Eukaryota > Metazoa > Echinodermata > Asteroidea > Velatida > Solasteridae > Crossaster > Crossaster papposus. The sequence goes on from JBAIAA010000583.1 coordinate 11,452, forward strand.
TTGCCGGTCAAAACATAACGTGTGTGTGTGTGTATGTACACACAAAACAGACTATTGTTATAAACCATTCGGCTGTGTAATCAATTGCAAGTAAAAAGCATTTACTGCTATTTGAGCCAGTAAATGCCAAACAGTAAACCTTTATTTTATTCATACAAATTGAAGCATTTGCTTTTCCTTAATGCTTTTACTTCGAAGTAAATACTTTTACATTTTGCTTGTACTTATAGCATTTGCTAGTTTTTATTCATACGACCTAATATTCTAGGTTTTCAAATTTTTTTTATTCAAAATTTGCCAATTCACAATTTGAATTGTGGCCACTATCAGCATTCAGGGCACGTTCTCATTAAAGGGATCGAATACTTTTGTATTTCATTTCAAAACGGTGGTAGCGATTTTGAGATATTGCAGAAAATCTGGATCGGTTATGTCGATGCAGGAAGAATAATCTGCATTGGAATACACAATCTGAGAAACGTTACTGTAGTAATGCTTCTCAGATTCAAATTTTTGGGGATAAAAAGTTTTATCTTTTTCCATAACCGCAGTACTTCGAAGTGAAAAGTTTCTAAAAATGCAATATACTATCCAAATCTGCGGTACTTCTTACCAAGTAAGTTTTTATTGCCATTAATTTTTGGAGTAATTACCAAACGTATACGATCCCTTTAAGCCAAGTGCAGCCTATGTACTTTGTACGTGTGCCATGCACTGAATCGACCAATAAAAGCACCCATGCGCGCGTGTGCATTGTTCCAACGCTTTCACGCACCAAATCGCAGATTAAAAACCAACTACAAATGAACATTTGTTTTAATGTACATGTATCTCTGGGGTGCATCTTTGAAAATGACATTCTTTTGTTATTTTCTTCAAAATGACAGCATGCCAGAAGGAATAATTGTCACACAGAGTTGTATGTCCTTAATATCTTTACAACAAGTAAGCTTGTTAACAATATTTTGGTTGGTTACTTTTGGATATCTGCAAAAGGTATACTTCAGCTTTTACCAGTTTGCACCGGGATTATTTTAACATCACCGAGTCGACGCGCGTTCAGGCCGATAGTACAGGTACCGGGAAGCACACCCACGCATTTCCGGCCTTGCTCGCTGCTGACAGACATTTCCGGCCTTGCCCGTGACGTGTTTATGCGTCATCCGTTTTGAATCTGGGAAAAACTATGCATTTATATACGTCTTCCGGCGCGAACTGGTTAAGCCACATCAAAGCCAAAAGTATGAAAAGGAAACCATTATCATGTCTGTTTTTCCCTCCCATGATATACCGACTCCTTAAGTTCTTCCCAATCTTCACATTTTCAGACCTCAAACACAACAATACAGGTACATGTAGTCCTTCAAATCACTACATATAAAACTGCAACATGTACATGTACACATCAAATCAACCTACTGTATAGTAGTTGGCATTCTTGGGAGACATTCTCATAGTGTAACACTGCATGCTACTTTAACATTCAAACACACACTAAACTAATAACTTCAGCTGGGGGCAGGGGAGTTCTATTAAAATCATAGAGCTATAAATTACTAGAGCGCTAACTCTTCATTCTTACGCGTGGAGATACTTTGAATCCATTCTGCACGCAGACATTTTGAATTCATGTGCATGTTGTACAACATAATACAAATACATGTACATGGATTTGATTTTAAAAGTGTACTCTAAATGTAACGCGCGTGCAAGTAGAACAGACGCAAACAACTTTACACGCGTCATGTCAGTTTTAAAAAAGTCACGGCAAAATCAACTGCAGCGCGCGGATACGCACGCGCATTTGCAATGTTCGGCGCTCATTTGCTATCTTGCGTTTTGTTTTGGGGCGTATCGGCTTCGGTAAACGCACTGTGTAGAATACAAATGCAGATATGCAAATAACCGTACAAAAGCCGTACAAAATGTTGAGGTTTTCCATAGGTTTGTGCACAAACATGGATGCGCCCAGCTCGCATCACTTTGTACATCGAGCCAGCGCTCTAGTTATTTAATATAGCTCTATGATTAAAATACACCGCTACAAAACACAACAGCCAAATCAGTAGTACACAGCTGCTAACAGTTGGAAAAAGATAAACTTGTACTTGGGGTTGGGAAAATTGACTTTATAAAAACTTGTTTTACAATGTCATAGTTTTAATATAAAATGATCAGAGACAGTTTGCTGTGTCCAATTCTCTTCTCCAGCTTATGGATTAGGTCTTCAACAATGACAACTTTGGCCAAGTTCGATCAAGGACTATAGTTAACTATAGTTTGACTAACTCTGATCGAACTCGGGCTAGTCGACGGTGGTTGGACTAGTCTAGTCGACTATTCACGACCAGCCTACCGTGGTTGGTCGCATCGATGGTAACCAATAGCTTTAATAGCACAGTACAGAGAGGACCAGTTTAGCAGTAATATCAATAGTTCGATTAGATTAGAGTCGTTCGCACTTCAACTTCAGTGGGCATGCCCTAATGACGTCACAAACTAACCACTAGTTAACCAGTTCGCGCCGGATGACGTATATAAACGCAAAATTTTTCCCAGATTCAAAACGGATGACGCATAAACACGCCAAGTTCAAGTTCGGAAATGTATGTCAGCAGCGGGCAAGGCCGGAAATGCGTGGGTGTGCTTCCCGGCACTATCAGCCTGAACACGCTTCGGATTGAGTTTCGTTAAAAATAATCCCGCCCGTGGGCTCGGCGATGTTAAAATAATCCCGGCGCGAACTGGTTAACTATAGTTCCTTGATCGAACTTGGCCTATCGGTTGCCCTGTTCTTTGAACAAAGCCAAATTTGTGAGGGGTTCTGGCAAAATGAGACGGAACTGGGCAGAGGTTGAAATGAGGGTTCTCAGGTATTATAAAAGAGGATAACATTCTCCTTATAAGGCTGTTTCTTGTACTTCCATCTGACATTCTGTTAACAAGTTATGGCTATTTCAAGTTCGTATTTATATGCAAAAGTAAAACGTTGAGCAGTAGGGCTTTGAAGTTTGTACACATGTATGTGATATGAAAAAATGACAAATATTTTTTTTCTTAAAAACACTTTTATTACACTACTTCCATACTATTTCTTAACAAAATATAGTCAGTAGGCATACCAAAGATTACAAATATAAATTAATCTGAAATTTACAAAAATCGCCCATTATTCATTATTTTGCAGTTTTCTCCACTATGCCCTGTGCCCCCTCATGTTGCCAGAAATTTGGTCATTCAATTTTCGAATGCTTTTTTTTTAATTTTCAAAAGCCCTACTTCCAATGGATTTAGAAAAAATCTTGGAATAAAAAAAAACAAAAAACTTTTCTTATGGGTAGTGATGTATGCAAAGCATTGGTAGGATAATAATAATCATATTACAAGACACAATTGGCACTCACCTGTGGCCGTACTTGATGTGTATGAGCAGAAAGACAGCTCCAAAGAGGATGCATAGGGAACCAGTGACAATATAGGCGATACCGAGGAAACTATTCTTGCCTCCGAGCCAAGATGTGGTGGTTAGGATGATGCTCTTGGTGCCATCAAACATATGTACAGGGTAGGCTAAGAAACAGGTTAAGAACTATACACAGAAGAAAGGTACTTCAACAGTGAAGAGAGGCTGTAACTGGCTTCGATAACATACCTATAGTTGAGATCGTGGACGTTGTGTCAATCGTGGACCCATTGTTTGCCTCCCAATTCTTTTGTCCGACGACCACGATTGCCGGTCAATACAAACGCACACACACACACAGTTATGTTTTGACCGGCAATCTAGGACGGGGTATTGTCCGACCGTCTTCCCTCTTTTGTTTATACTCTAACGTTTTTTGATGATCGCCATAGGATTTGTACACGGGAAAAGATCGTGGACGTTGTGTCAATCGTGGACCCATTGTTTGACTCCCAATTCTTTTGTCCGACGACCACGATTGCCGGTCAATACAAACGCACACATACCCAAGTGTGTAAACAAATTCAATCGTGGACGGGGCATAGTCCGACCGTTATCCCTCTTGTTTGTACCCTAACGTTTTCAAAAGACCTCCATAGGATTTGTACACGATTTGGAATCGTGGACCTTCTGTCAATCGCGGACCCATTGTTTGCACCCAAATTCTTTTGTCCGAAGTCCACGATGAAAGTGTTTACAAACGCACACGCAATTAGGTTTACCTCACATACGGACTGTGGACATTCCTTTGTCTTCGTGTAGTTAAAAAACGTTGACTAAAATACTCATTTTTCTCGCTTCCCCAAAACAAATTTAACCTCAAATGTTGATTCTGGGCCTCTCAGCTGTTCCTCCTATCTTTTCTATATAAACCCTAACCCGTTTTTCCACTAGCGCTCTTTTTCGGAAACTGAAAAACAGACTGTGGACCTGGCCGAGTCTACAAACTGTAACGTTTTCCGGCATCGTGTGGACCTATATTGTTCGGAGGTCCACAATGCGTATGCAAGACTAAGGCCGTGTCCGAAACGGGTGTCTAGAGCTACGGCTAGGTCTATTGTCTACAGCGGCCATTTTGTAGCGCTGTCAGAAATGCCGTCTAGAGCTACAGCTACGGCTACAACGTCACAAAAATCAAGCCGTAAACAAAGTTGTCTAGCTCAAGCAAAACAAAATGGCGGCAGCACTAACGTCAATTTTGGAGCAAGTTTTTGTTTATTTTTCAATAGTAGTGCATTGAATTTAAACTAACAGATCGACAAATATGTCAATATCATCAGGTATTTCGACTGGCTGTAGACAAACATTGCGTAACATCTAGCAGACGATAATTGTTGTAAATTCTTACGTCGTCATTTTGCAAACACTAATTCCAGCATCGCTTGGGGGCGCAATAACTAGCCGTAGGCGTATACCGTAGCCGCGTCCGAATTCCATTTGCCTTAGCGCCTACGTACATGTAGACATAGGTGTAGCTGTAGACGTAGACCGTAGCTCTAGACACTCATTTCGGACACGGCCTATCTCACCCACACGGCCACACACCCATACAGACATACAGTAAAGGACTGGTCAGTGCCCCCAAAACTACATTAGGCGACACAAAAATAAGCCGGGTCCTGAAAAGGATACAATAGTCAATTGTCAGACTGTAGTTTCCTGCTGGGAGGCCCTTGTCAAACGCAGTGCTTTCCTGATTGACAACTTTACGATGCAGTTTGCGGAAAGTTGGCAGAGCGGCAGTTCTCATCCAGACAATGAAGTCTTCATTCTGGTAACTGTTGGGCACACTCTGGATGTTTCTCTGCCAATTAGGAGGGTTGGTTGTCCCATTAAATGCTGCCAGATAAGACAAATAAAATCGTTAATACTACTTCAGCCGAGATACTGAAGGTACGGTACACAACTGGACAAGTCTTGGCAATCACCATTGGTAATTGCTTGAATTATCATAAATGAGTAGATTTGGGAGGTTGTTGTATTTTATAGTAAATATTGTTAAACTGACCTGTCTGAAGTTTTACAATCATGAATGCAGAGAAAAGCACGAAAAACAACATTTGTTTTCAACCGGTGTCGAGCAGTTATTCTTATGTTATCTTTGGGTTTTTTCGCGATCGTCCTGCAGCGATCTCACATTTTTCTTTATAAAATTTAATTTTTCGGAAATAATTACGGGATATCTAGCGCAATCATTTTGCTGGATGCCTAGAATCATTATTTACTTTCAAATAAGTAAAATATTTCTTAATAGTTCGGTAGTCAATATTTTCGATATCTGCAAATGGTGTATCCTATCTTTAAAGGGATCGTATACGTTTGGTAATTGGAACCCACTGTTTGTTTCAATCCTATATAGTTATAGATATACATTGTGTATACCATAAAACCTGTAAAAATTTCATTTAAAAAAGTGGTAGCGATTTTGAGATATTGCTAAAAATCTGGGGCGGTTATGTCCACGCAGGAAGAATATTCTGCATTGGAATACACAATCTGAGAAACGTCACTGCAGTAACGCTTCTCAGATTTAAATTTGTGGAGATAAAAAGTGATACCTTTTTCCATAACCGCAGTAATTCGAAGTGAAAAGTTTCTAAAAATGCATTATACTATCCAAAGCTGCTGTACTTCTTACCAAGTAAGTTTTTATTGCCATTAACTAGTGCTGGGACAAATCGGAGGTTTTCAAAACCGAATAACCGAATTTGAAAATATCGAATAATCGATCCTCCGAATTCATTAATCGGTTTACAAAATCCAAAAATGTATTATTTTTTATTTTATTTTTTAATTTTTTTAAATTTTTTAAATTTTTTTATTTTTTTATAAAAGTGATTTTAATGGATTAAGTGACATGGAAGTTGCGTTCTTCAATACGTGCTATCAGCTACTTCAAACAGAACGTCTTTCCGCGTACCAGCTGACTGTATTCATGAGTTTATCTAGTGGCTCGTGTTTATTCACGTAACCATTGAATCGATGACAATGGCGCACAGCCAGCCTTGCTCATTAACTTCGCCGCGCTTGAACGATCGTCTACGGAACCAATTCAAATCAGAATTCCAAAATGAACAACTTTTTTTTTCTTTTCTGCCCAGAAATCGTAAAAAGAGCAGTCCCTCTTTTTTTTTTTTTTTTTTTTTTTTTTTTTCGAATATTCGGTTTTCAAATTTTAAACCGGTTTGTGGAAGCACATTCGAATAACCGAATATTCGGTTTTGAGTCCCAGCACTACCATTAACCCTAACCCCCTAGGCTCTTGCACTAGGAAGCATACCAAACCTAACAAACTTCAACAGCTCACACATGTTCAGTAATTTTTGGTACACTGTACTGAACCTAACAGTACTAAACCTGCCAAACTCCAACAGTTGAAGTTGTATTGACTTGGAACAGTGATAACTGGCCAGTGGTATTGTGTGTTTTAGTGGGGACACACATACAAGGTGTAAGTGTACATACACTTACAGTTGACCAGGAACTGTGCCGTGACAATGTGGGTCACTCACGTATTAATGCCTGTGCATTTTCAAGATTTCTAACATTTTGACAAGTCTCATGCCTTTGTGTCCTGAACCTCACATAATTCAACAGGGTCTCCCTGGGCCTTTGGTACTGAGTTAAACAAAGTCTAACAACAAGTTGTTACGGTTTGGTACCAAACCTGCCAAAACCTAGCGAAAGCTGCAGTTGGAGTTTGATGGGTTTGGGGTAGTTAGGGTTAATGTTTGGAGTAATTACTAAACGTACACGATCCCTTTAAGTGTAAATTATTAATAGTAACTGCCAAAATTATTTCCTCATAAGAAGATTTCTACTTTTTTCTGTCTATGCTTCGAACAGAGGATACTGTAACATTGTGATAACAGTGAGAATTCGCACCGTGAAATCTAATTATGTGAGTGGTTCTGACAAAATGAGACGAAACTGGGCAGAGGGTGAAATGAAAGTTTTCAAGCATTAAAGGGTAAGATACACCAATTGCAGATATCAAAAATATTGACTACCGAATTATTAACCAGTTCGCGCTGAATGACATATATAAACGCAAAGTTTTCCCCAAATTCAAAACGGATGACGCATAAACACACGCCACGAGCAAGGCCGGAAATGCGTGGGTGTGCTTCCCGGTACTATCGTCCTAAACCCTCCTTGGATCGAGTTTCGTTAAAAATAATCCCGCGCGTCGGCTCGGTGATGTTAAAATAATCCCGGTGCAAACTGGTTAAGAAATATTTTACTCATTTGAAAGTAAATAATGATTCTAGGAATCCAGCAAAATGATTGCGCTAGATATTCTGTAATTATTCGCGATCGCGAAAAAAGATAACAAAGATAACATAAGGATAACATAAGAATAACATAAGAATAAATCCCCCATGAGCTCTTTCCGAAATCCAAGATAGGGTCTAAATGGCTATCATTTTCTAATTTTTCTAATAATTTTATGGCGTCCAATGTTTCCTATTTTTATTTTTATACCTTGACATCCAAACATGACAGAAATTGAACAAAAGTGTCTAAACAGGCCTACTATTATGTTTTTAGGCATAATCAATCCAACATTTATGCAGCAAAACCCACATATTTGTGCCCTGAATCGATTGTAATATTGCGAGTTGGTAACATTCAGAACAAACAGTTATGTCATAGATAGATCATTTTTGAGGGAAATATGGGGTAAAATGCCAATGGTGACAACAAAACCCAACACGAAAATAACGATGGAATACTGTGTGGAATCGCGCATCACCAACTGTATACAAAATAAGAAAATCACAATTTCTACCCCAAGAAACTGTTCGAAATTACTGGAGGGGGTCTTACAATTGGTTGAAAAAGGTAAATTTGGAATGATACAAAAACACTTTAATTATATCAAAACTAAAGGGGCCCTAATAAGTTATGCCACAAGAGTTATTCACACAAACCAAAAACCCATGTCAAAGTTTCACTTAAACCCTGTTACTTTAGATAATGCATGTGCCTTGAATTATCTGATTCGTGGGGCGCTGTGGTCCAGTGGTTATGGTGTTTGACTCTTGTACGATGGTACGAGGATTCGAACCCTTGCAGGGAACATGGTGCTTGTGTTCTTGGGCAAGACACTTTGCTACAATTGTCCCTCTCCACCCAGGAGTTATGGGTACATGTAAAGGTAGACACCACATGCGCTGATCTTGAGCTGCTGCAGTTAATGGTCTCGTTCCTGGTAAACAGGGATAATAATTGTAAAGCGCTTTGATACACCCACATTGTGGGAGTCTAAAGCGCTATATAAAAAATTTAAAAAAAAAAAAAAAAAAAAAAAAAAATCTCCTGAAACAGACTGAGGTAATACAGAGAGCTGTATTACGTTTGCTTCATATGATTTTGAACAAAGTTTTAAGCCATCTTGGTTCAAATGTAGCTACCCATGAGTTTTGTACAATATGTTTTTATTAGATTCCTTGTACCTTAAAACATATGTTTAGACACGTAATTTGTATTTTTAACTTTTTCAAATGTAGCTACCCATGACAGCCCTGATACTTCAGCTTGAAAGGGGCAAGGCAGTTTTGCCTTGACTTTTTGTAAAAATTTAGGGCACCAAGGCAATTTTCAAAAATTTCAAAGGGCATCAAGGCGATTGCAAAAATTTGCAAAGGGCACCAAGGCAATTTTTGAAAAAATACATTTCATAAATAATACAATCTTACACAATAAATACACACCACTCATTTATATAAAATCAAAAAAAAAAATGTCTATAATTCTAAAGTCTAAAGTGTTTTTCAGTTCATCTTATTTTTTTGCTAAAGTTGTCTTTTGTGGCTGTTCTGTTTACTCGATGTCTGTCTTAGATGGAGGATTATTCTTCCGACACACGTCAAGTTATAGGCCTGCCGTGCGTAATTAATAGTAAGCCTACCGCGCGCACGTACTGCACGTGGCCACAGTCGTGCCATTCTACACTACACTCGATCGACCGGACACGCAGTGGGAAAATAATATCAATGACTGCGTCGCTGGTTCACGTGCAGTATTAGTATACATAATTGCAGGGAACCGCGCTGCATTCGGTATAATATTTTCACATCCTACTGCGCGTCTGGGCCAGTGTTAACTGCGAGCGAATGCGTGCGTGTGTGTAATGTGTGTATGAGAGGTACACTGTAAGTTGTTCGTTGCGTTAATTTTTTTTGTGGGATCTGCAGATAGATCACACAGACATCGCAAGTTTTAACAGTCGCTATATTTCCGCTCATTTTCTGTGTCTTTTTTTTAGATTTATGTCGCATGCAGAATATCGTTTAAAATATTTTTTTTCAGGAGAAATGGCACGGCGGCAATAAAAAAAAAGGGCACGGCAACAATTGCCGTGGAAAGTGGGATTTTTAAAGGGCATTGCGGCAATCGGTAGGGGCATCGACGGCAATTGCCGTCGTTGCCGTCGTGAAGTATCAGGGCTGCCATGAGTTTTGTACATGTATGTTTTTATTAGATTCCTTGTACCTTAAAACATATGTTTAGACACGTAATTTGTATTTTTAACTTGTTTGATTAAGATGGGAAATGGCGGCTACTTTGGACGCCATCTTGGATTTGAGAAAAATCGATACCACCTTTTGAAATGAAATTTTTACAGGTTAGTTTTATGGTATATATCTATAACTATATAGGATTGAAACAAACAGTGGGTTCCAATTACCAAACGTATATGATCCCTTTAAGCACTATTTTAAAAAAAATTGTTTTAATTTGGCGCCGTTAGGTTTAGTGGCTCTGTTAGTGGCAATACTGGATGGACTAAAAGACAGTTTAAATGACAGATGACTCTTACAGGTTGGATTGCCAAACTTGGTCGTCCTGTCGCTACTCCAGGCTATACCAGTTCCATCCAATGGTACTACCTCGTTCTTGTCCAGGAATGTGATATTAAATGTATCTGTAAACAAAAATGTAAAGAAATATCAATGGCAACTCCCAACAAAATTGGAGTTTGGTGGTTTTTTTAATGATGACTTTCAATAATGATTAAAAACTAAAAGAGCAATTGTGACCTGTTCCAACGAAACCCGGACAAAGTCGCACAATGTGTTTTGTCACAATGTACTCCTGAAGTCATTTCGGGATGGATTTTACCATTTTGAGGTTTAAGGTTTTCCTAAGTCACTTACTATTAATCTACAATCTCCTCAAATTTGAACAAAATCCGTCTACCAGAAGTGTGTTTTTTGGTCAATTTTGTGAAACATTTGTGTATAGAAATAATACGCTTTTCTGAACTTCAAAGCTGTTTATCTCTTAATTAGGTTGTCAGGGTTTTATCACTAAATCCAGACCCCAGGGAAGATAGGGTGGGGGTACATATGTAAATGATACATCATTTTAAAGCTGAGAACCTAGAGAATTTGAAAAAAGCAAAATCTGAAAAACTAAAAAGTTGACTTTGTCCGGGTTTCGTTGGAACAGGTCACAATTGTGGTGTATATCATGGACGTGGTAATGTCAAAATCAGGCACTTTTGGGCGAGAAGTCATTTTTGATTTATTGCAATATTTGTACAATCTAGACCTTGCCATTTCCAACATTGCTTTGTTCTTTGTAATTAAATTGTGAAATAGGACTCTCCAAAATGTCGTGCTAATTTTGTGTCATTTTAGTGTATTTTTTGTAAAATGTCATGCCACTCAAAAAAATTAAAACGTAGTTCGTCAGTGAATTTTTATTTCAAACTTTTATATATATTCTTTTTAAAATTAGTAGCATCCCAAATTAACTAGTTCGTGTCCGATGCTGTGTATACACGCAAAGTTTTTCCGGAATTCAAAAACGGATGACGGATAAACACGTCACGAGCAAAGCCCAAAATATCTGTCAGCGACTTGGTCGCAGCAAGCGAGACAGAAAATATCAGAGTGTGCTACCCACAGATGCCGGCCTGTACCCGTCTCGGATTGTGGATCGTGAAAAACAATCCCGCGCCTAAGCCCATGTCAATATAATCCCGGCGCAAACTAGTTTTAAACAAATCTTAAAATCGTTGAAAATCAGCTGCAAATTTTCGCAGCCGTTTCTCTATTTGTAGCTCTGCCCAATTCTGCCTGGTTTTGATGTACATGTACCTCATCACAAATTAGCAAACTGCACACAAACAATGCATTTCTAGACTCCCCCGCAGAATCCACCAGTATAAATTCTGGAGATATCCTAAATCCATAAAAAATCCACTATGTCCACCATGTTCACAAGCAAAAGTATGATTGATTCTGACGGCATCAGAATACTATGCTGGTATACAAATATTTTGTAGTGTGTTTCTCTATAGAGTCCTAAAATTCCATCACCTCAAAATCCATTTTGCAGTAATGCACAATCCTGCAGTTTTGCTAGACTTACAATCCTGAATCCATAAAAAATCCCCAGTTTGTTCAATATGGAGGTATCCTGAATCCGCCTAAACTCCTCCAAAACAGGAAATGAATTTGGATGCATTCGGATAGGTTAGGGTTAAAGCTCATTTTGTGATAACAGGTCATATATTTATCTGCTAAGCAATATTTTCTGCTTAGCAGCTCCAGGTTGTTAAGAGTAAGTCAGCCTGTTTTCTCACACACAACCACAACATCTCACCATTAAAGATACTGTTTGCGATAGCACCGCAAGGCGCAATGGGTAAGGCAGTGGTGTTATTCTCCCCATCTCTTCTTTCGTAGGGTTTGCAGTCTGTGCTGACACCAGTCTGCGAAGCATCTTCTCCAAGCAGCTGCAGATCATCTCGAGAGTTGACATAACGACGATGGTTCTGGTAGTAATTGGTCAGCTTGTACAGCATGTAGACTTGCCCCTAGAACCAAGAAATCGGCACAGATCACCGGTAAGCGTCGTGTCAGGTACTAATGCTATGGTCACAACCCCCATAATTAGCCTGCTCGGCGGCCGGGCGGCGAGTTTTTTAGCCAATTTTGGCCCGGGCACCGAGCACCGAGCGACGGCCTCCCAGGCACCGCTGGTGTTCAGGGCATCGCTAGGTCGCCGCTGAAGTTTTAGCGCGGAGTTAAAATTCTGGCGGCGCCTGCCCACTTTTTACCTCAGTGACCGGGCGGTCGTCGCTCGGGCACTGACCTAATCGAGCGGTCGCTGTCGAGCGATTTAGGTCAAAAATCGAAGCCGCTAGATTGAAGGGGGTAGGGTTTAACCCATTGGGTGATTTGACTAAGAATAACCCAGATCGTAGATGTTTGATAACAGCACTTTCAGATTACATGTACCTGTGTACACATCAAATAGATCTTTTATGTACGACCCTGGAACTGAAAAGGTTCACAGACAACACAATGGTAAACCTTGTTTCCTCCATTGTTTCAAGGCTGGTGTTCATGCACTCACACATATGCTTATTTCAGGGTTCTTACATATAAGCCTTTTCGCAATCACAGCGCGCAATGCATTGTGGTACATTGGTCATAGTTCACGGGAGATAAACAAAGAGCGTTGCCTATAGCTACTCGCACTAGCGTGCATAAGTGAATAGCCATATTGATCTGATAGTATCGCTGAAAACGACGTTTTTTCGCCGTTTTTTTACTGAATGATGGGCGGAAATGCATCTGAACTTACTTTAGAAGAGATCAGACTTTGGAATGTGCATGCTTTGAAGGATTTTCTTCGAATAAGAGGACTTAAAACGAGGTTTAAAAGCGGAGCTGCAAGCGTTGGTCTACAGTGCTATACAGTTTGTTTATCTCCAGAAACTCGTCGGCAGGCAATTCCGGCGCATGCGCAATAACAACTGCGAAAAGGCTGATATGTACATGTATGTATTTTAGCCATGATGATTTTGTTTTGTTTTATTTGATAGAATGCTAGAAGAAAAAAAAGCTAACTGGGGTGGGATGAGGTTATAAAAACTGACCCAAAATAGACATCTTAGTGTGCCAAGAATCCATATTGATACGCAGAGAAGTCGGCAGAAGACGTCTTACCTCCATTGACGTCTCAATTTCAAATTGGACAGTGCATCTGCAGCTGATACCCATGTTGGGTTGACTGTCAAACAACTCCTTACAGGTAGTCGTCTCATTAGTGGTGGTGTTCTTATAGGTGCAGGAGGTGTACTCAATTTCTTTCTCTTGAACCTGTCAGAAAAGTAACAGTATTACAGAAATGCAAATTGTAATATATTTGCATCGCCACATTGTTCGGGCTCCAGAGTATATTGGTTAAAGGGATCGTATACATTTGGTAATTGGAACCCCCTGTTTGTTTCAATCCTATATAGTTATAGATATATACCATAAAACTAACCTTTAAAAATTTCATTTCAAAAGGTTGTACAGAGTGATTTTGAGAAATTGCCGAAATTCTGAAGCGGTTATGTCCACGCAGGAAGAATAATCTGCATTGGATTACACATCTGAGAAACGTCACTACAGTAACGCTTCTCAGATTCAAATTTTTGGGAATAAAAAGTGATATCTTTTTCCATAGTCGCAGTACTTCGAAGTGAAAAGTTTCTAAAAATGCATTATACTATTCAAAGCTGCTGTACTTCTTACCAAGTAAATTTGTATTGCCATTAACTTTTGGAGTAATTACCAAACGTATACGATCCCTTTAGGGACTAGGGAGAGCTTCGAGCGTAGAAACCAAAGCCTTAACCAAAACCCGGCCTAGGGTGGGTAGAAAAGGAAAAAAACAAAGACCATCTATGTGTGACCAGCCAGACGTATGCTGCCATTGTTTCTTTCCAAATTACATTCTTAATTAATAACAAACTCAAACGTATCTATTGCCGATATTTATTGTAAATACGTGTATTTCTATATTGCAGCAACCTTTACTTGTCATACGAGTGACCGTGCTCTCTTCTTTTGAGCCTTATATGGCCGGCAACGTAACATTGGGTACGTCATTCACCTATAGTTCGTATCTGTTTTATTTTAAGCGGTAGACTGTTTTGGTAATATTATTATAAGGCGCAAATGAAGCTACATTTGCTACACATCAGTTTTAATGTTTAAAGGGATACACTGTTGATCCCTAAATATAAATTGAATAATGTACAATAATTGTAAAGTTATTGAAATTCATTGTACAAATATTTAATTATATGTATTTAATTCTATTTTTCAGAATTCACCACCATCAATGACTGTCGTTTTTTTCGGGTTTAATTAACTTTTCAATTCACATCTCAACCAAAGACAATAAAACCCGGATTATCTCACAGATCATATACACTCTCCTGACTCCTTAATCGTCACTGACCCGTGTGTCCTAACCGGAAACAACTCGGTTACATATGTCTTGAGTCTTGTACAATGTAGCTAAACCCAAGCTCGCCCCACCTTACCGCATACCATTACTGTAACATACAAGATGCCATGTGATCACAATTACAATTTCACCCTCTATTGAACGGTGCAAATAGTAACCTACAAGGTATTTGCAACGCCACATTGTTCGAGCTCCAGAGATTATATTGGTTAAGGACTAGAGTGAGCTTCTCGCTCTAAACGAAGCCCATGAATCCCATTCCTCTCCCCCATATTCTCTTTGTAATACCCCATACCTCACCCACACCTTATACACGTCTGTTTCTTGATTGCCAAACACTTGTAATAAATGCGTCGGCTCGGAAACTCGGTTGATAAAGCTTCTTAGAACGCCTTCTGTTTTCTTTTAGATTTTTCCCATGGGAAATCCAGACTGGCACCTCATTATGCATCTAGCTGCGCAATGAACGACAACCTCACATCCATGACGGATGCCGACCGCGCCAAGTCCGGTGCTGCCGGACTTGCTGGAACAACATTTAATCTGCAAGATCTCTAATCATTTGGCAGCAATCCCGGATATGCTGGTGCCAATGAACATTAATGGGCCCCCGTTACCCAGCAGACTTGACCGGGACCCTGAATTCGTGTTGCCTTCCTTGTTTTAAGGTGAAACTGACTATTTTGGCTGGTTCTCCAACCGGCAATGTCCAAGTCCATAATTACTACATGTACATGTAGGTGGCCTCCTTGACTCTTCAGTGACCCATGGTATTTGTGAGGGGGCAGGGTTGGGTCACTGCTGCTTTAGTGCTAACTATGAATTACCTTCTGGGATATCAATGCCAATGGGATCAGGCATTTCCTGTTTCTGTTATCTTATCTGTTCTTTTCCTTTTTTTTTGCAGCTGCGAGGGGCCTATCCCCTTCTGTAATACCATGCCGGCACTGAGAGGGTTATCCAATCGCGTAATGTAATTTATCCCACCCACATCACACCAGTCAACAATTGTTAATTGTCACTGTCTTTTGGTCAAAAAAATACTTGTACGTCGGCATTCTGCATATAAATGTAAAGCATCCATGATTGTAAAACTTTGGACAGACAAGTTTACTATATATTACAAAATTTACTATAAAATACAACCCCCCAAATCCACCCATTCCTTATAATTCAAGCAATTGTCAGTGGTGTATCCTTTTAAGGGTAAGATACACCATTGGTAATTGCTTGATTTATCATGAATGAGTGTATTTGGGGGGGGGGGGGTTGTATTTTATAGTAAATATTGTTTAACTGACCTGTCCGAAGTCCGGCGATCGTGAATTTGCGATTATAAAATTATATTTTTCGTAACAATTACAGGATATCTATTATCTAGCAGAATCCTTTTGCTGGATGTCTACAATCATTATTTACTTTCAAATAAGTAAGATATTTCCTGATATTTCGGTAGTAACATTTTTCAATATCTGCAAATGGTGTATCCTAGTCCTACCTTTAACAATTACTAATAAATGGTACCATACTCTTCATTTTGAGGGGTAGTGAGAGGCAAGTATTATATGCTTACATTGTTTGAAGTCACAAGAAAGAGCGCCCCAAGTGGCACAAATATGATGCCAATGATGAAGAAGGCTGGGAGAACCGTGCCAGCTGTCAGGATGGGCTGCCAAGCTGGTAACCTCTGCTGCTTGAAGGCTGTGTCTGTCAATAAAAGCCAAGCAGTCACATCATTCAAAGGGTACATTTCTTCCAGTTGATGCTTAACCAGTTCGCGCCGGAATTAATTTAACATCACCGGGCCAACGCGCAGGATTATTTTTAACAAAACTCGATCCGAAGCAGGTTCAGGCCGCCATACCGGGAAGCACGCCCACGCATTTCCAGCCTTGCTCGCTGCTGACAAACATTTCCGGCCTTGCTCGTGGCGTTTTTATGCGTCATCCGTTTTAAATCTGGGGAAAACTTTATGTTTATATTCGTCATCCGGCGCGAACTGGTTAACTTAAAGCAGTTGGATTTCATTAGTGCATTGCACACATGCCACCTACATGTATATGCTGCACTGAAAGTAAATCGTTAACCATAACCCCTTGAGTGTTTTTATTAGAAAGTATCCTTAATCCGCCAAAATCCAGCAATTTGTTTAATGCAGAAAAAAAGTTGGTTTTGGTGACTGCTCAATATGGAGGTATCCTGAAGCCATCAAAATCCTGCAGTACCGCTACTAGGCCTACTAGGCTTAAAATTCTCAATCCATCAAAATCCTGGTAGCCTACTCAATATGATATTGGGGTATCCTGAATCTGCTAAAATCCTCCAAAAAACAGGAAAAGGGTTTTGATGGATTCAGGGTGGTTAGGGTTAAGTTGTCTTACAATATCTAACAGCAACCCTGAAAGTTTCTGCCGGTATGGTCTGAGAAACCATAGAAGTTCAATGTAGAAGTTCTAAGCAAATTGTAGCGGCCGTACCATCATGTTTTTGATACCTACATGTACAGTAAGTTGACATTTACATGTACATGTACATGTACATCCAAATTTGGCACATGGTAAAACGTATTACTACTACATGTATGTACTATACTAGTTTATAAAAATAATGAAAATAGGCTCTATTTAAAGTAAACATTACACTTTTTTAGAAAAACAAATCAGTTTTTGCGTTTCCTTTACAAAACTAACGTCACGAAGTTAGTACAGTACAAAACAAAAACCAGACAAGAATAATACAAAACACATGCTGGGTAGGTTTTTGTGCAGGTATGGTGTCGAGTTGATGGGTGTCGAGTTGGCAAGGTGTCGAATTGATGGGTGTTGAGTTGATGGGTGTCGAGTTGGCAAGGTGTCGAGTAAGGATGTGACCTTTAAACGTTTAAACGTGTAAACGTCAACAAAATCAAATCCGTTTAGAATTTTTTTCAAACGTTTAAACGGAACTCGAATAAAAAATAAATGGACCTTCCATTTACGCCATACCCTCAAGTTTTATTTACGAAGAATTTACTTTCTTCAAACATCTATTTATTTTACAAAGCATTTGTAATGCCTGTAGTACTTGGTCACATTCCAAGAAGATTAATCAGATACTTTTCTCAATGACCAGCAGCTGCCGGTATCTATTGTGCCCATGATGATGATTATACAGTGTATATACATACGCCGTCCACGCCTGTTTATTTTTTTCCCAGCAGCGGCGTATTGAAAACATCAAACACATGTACACATGTGTTTGATGTTTTCAATACGCCGCTGCTGGGACAAAAATAAACTTGGCGTGGATGGCGTCTTTCTCCGAGGGCTATTCAGATTAAACTACTAAGTTTTCAAACAATTCTGAGTCTCTCGTATTTCTTTATTTTTCTGTGAAGTTGGAACTTAAATTTGCTATAATCACCAGTCGGCGTGTTTTGCAGTAATCAAACAAATGCGTTATTTAAAACAATGTAGGCCTATCTGTGTCGCTTCTTAAGATCGGCTTGGGCGGCAAGTGCAAACACCACTGTTCCCTTACAAAAAACAATTCGATGGATAAAATATTCTTTAGATCGTAGAACGGGTACCGCTGGGAGTGACATATCACAATACTTGTGGAATGGGGATGTGTAAACTTTAAAATTAGTTTTTGAAGAGTGATATAAATGTAGAGTTTTCGACATTTATCTGGGTGTTTTGTTGTTGCAAGTAATAAACACAAAGTTATAGTTTCCGAGTCCAAACCCTGTATTTATTTCTATCCAAATTGATGTCGACTATTTAATTATCATTGACGATTCTGCGACATCTCCCCCGTAAACAATATTGTGGTTCGAAAAGAATTGTATACTTATTTAAGAAAATTGTTAAAATGTTTCTATCATCTGCTGGAAAATATGTTTCTCTTATTTTTCCGATGCAGTTTAAGGTTTCCCCAGTCTTAAAAATAATCTCGGCCCCCAAAAGAATATTTCTCCAGGCTCCAGAGAATGATTGACAGCCCCATTGTCCAAATTGATACATTATATCTCTTGTTTATACAAACCTATTTACAAGGTGACCGAACTTTGAGGACTGGCGTTCGTAGATAAATGTACTAGGTCACCGAACTTCAGGGGCGCGGCACAACGTGCACAATGTAGGTCACCGAACTTTGAGGACGTCCGCCAATGCGTTTAATCCCAGTAAATAAAATGCCATTGGTTGCGGTTCCTTCTCTACTCTGAAATGTTTAGGCGCATTGGTACTGTGACTCCCCAACCCTGTTGCCCGTGGCGCGTAGCCAGAAGTCTAATGGGGAAAGGTTATGAATTGATTGGTTTTTGTTCTCATGGCCTAGCTGTAGGAAAATACCGGTACTATACCGGCAGTACTCGCTGGAATGCTGCAGCTATCGCGAAATTCTTGAGGGTAACGTTTTTTATTTATTTATTTTTATTTTATTTTTTTAATCTTAGCTAAAAAATAAATAAATAAACGATCTTCCTAAGGCTAGTCTGGACATTCCTTGAAATGACACTTGATTTGACAGCACTTGCAGGTGATGCTTCTTGAAATGTTTAGCCTTCAAAGAACATAGAAAAAAATGGTGTTAAGTGTACACAATGTATACAAACAAACGCGACCGCAGTTACGCAAATAGACCGGGACAGGCGGCAGCCTTTTAAAGTTTTCAATAAACGTTTAAACGTTTAAACGTTACGGGAAAGGTTTGCTAAACGTTTACAAAATTAAACGTAGATTCACATCCTTAGTGTCGAGTTAGTTGGTGGGTCATGGTCGAGTTGACAAGCAAGGTGTCGAAGTGATCGGATACCGACTAGCACTGACTAGTGAGTAGTGTGTATGTAGTGACCTAGCCCAGGTTGGACGAAGTTCTTTATTGCATTACGACTGACGTCCAGGGTATCAAATTTTACAACAAGATTTTTTCATATTTTTACCTGATGAAGGAAGCCAAAATCTCGCTTATGTATTCCTTGTGCTTGGAATTACAGATCTTGAAGGGTTATTAAAAGTTAATGTGTCTTTATGCCCCTATCAATTCTATGACGCACACTCAGACCCCCGGGGGAGGTGCGTCAATGTGAACGGTGAGGCCAGATTTCGGAGTCGAATGACGCACCCGTTCGTCATATCCTTGACGCACCATTCTTGGAAAACAATGACGCACACAAGTCGCGACATGAAGCGGGGCACTGCGCTGTGTGTATGCATGCACGTCGGGCGTGTGGCCGCGCCGCGTCAGCAATGAATGAACGGCTATTACTTTGGTTTTCTGCTATGGCATGCTACGGTGAATAACCACAGCCGTACCGTATAAACTCCAATTTTCCAGGAACGCTTTACTTTTGGATCGTTACCAGCACATGCACAATCAACGTTCATGTACCGCATGCGCGCCATCAAAGGGGTTTTCCAATGCTGCACATGAGTCTGCACACCCCTCTAGTCTCCATGCAGGCGCTTTGTCTCGCAAGCACGCTGAAGTACCGCCAGGCATTATACACTCATTCGTAACCCGACTGGAGTGTAAGCCTACGGTAGGCAGGATCATGGACAATTTACGTTATTGCAATTCTTTCAAATGTTACATTATTTGAAAGAGTTCGGAACAAGGAAAAAATTGAGAGGCCAATGACCTCAATAAGGTAACTAGAAGGTAAGTTATGAATTGTTTAGTGATCGTGTTTTTGGCCGTTTTGAGGTCCGAAATAAGCACAAAAGTTGTGACCTAAACACGCAACAATCGGAAGTCGCGTGATCCGATTCGGTATGTGGCGCGGCATCTCCACCCCTGTTGCGTGATTTGATGGTATCGTCCAACCGTGACGTTTATGTTTATTTTTATATATATTTTTTGCCAAAATGGTCAAATTTATGATTTTTTTCAAAAAGAAAAAAAAAAGAAAAAAGGAGGCGGCCCCCAAAAAGGAAGCGGGCGGTGACGCTAAACATGTTTTTTTTTTTATTTGGCCTAAGAATTTAAAGTGTATACCTGACTAGTAGTAGTAGCGATAAGCATACATGGAAAGTAATGTGTGCGACAAATTCTCCCTTGTCGTTTTGCTGAGGGCCAGTTGGCCGCGATCGAACTTGGGTATATATGGAAATCACATGCGGCTAAGTAAGCAAAGCGGCTGCATTGACGCTGTGTTATTCTCAATGTTATTCTTCCATTACATAGCCGAGAATTCGGATGCAACTGGTGGTACCTTTTCTGTGAGATATTTTACGTGCTTGTCCCAACTAGTAAGGGCTCGCGCATCTCGTGTTCTTGTGAAAACGACGACGCGACATAGGCCACCTAGACTTCCACTTTTCGCGAGGGGAAAACTATCGCTGTTGTTACGTTTGAGTTTGTTAGTGTAAAATGTTGATAAAGTTGTTTGCAGTCGGCGATTCTGACTAACAATGATCAGAAGTCGATATGGTACAATTTTTTTTTACTCAACAAGCACAGTTTATTCGCCGCATTAGCGCATGGCAATGGTTCGAAACGGGCGCACCTCGACACACCACGATGACGATGTGTTCGTGACGCACCTAAATTGCACTTTACGCACCCCCATCGTCCAGTTTTGACTGAACATTATGGAGACATGACGCACCTCCCCTGGTGTCCAATGGTGCGTTATACAATTGATAGGTGCATTAGGCAACTTATTTACAGAAAATAAATTTCAAATCCACGCTTGGACGTGAACATCATGTACGAACTCTGTACAATCCCTACAATGCGTGCACCGTGCACGCGCCTGGCTTATCAGTTGTAGGCCAGCGCGGCTGCCGGGTACCCGCGCACGCATGTAGGGATTGTAGAGAGTTCGTACATCATGTTCACGTCCAAAAGCGTGGATTTGAAATTTATTTTCTGTAAATAAGTTAAAGTTGCAAGACACATTAACGTTTAATAACCCTTCACGAATCACGATCTGTAGTTCCAAACACAAGGGAATACATAAGCGAGATTTTGGCTTCCTTCATCAGGTAAAAATATGAAAAAATGTTGTTGTAAAATTGTTTCGCTATGGCAGGAAATATTGATACCCTGTCCCTGGACTCCGTCGCGTTGTAGTTGTACACAAGTTGTGTCACAACGGAGGAGTCCAGCCAGCAGTAGTGACCCGCCCTACTGTACTCGACTGGATCTGGAGGGAGAAATAAGACGATTTCCAGAGCCCTCGCCTCGGTTAGGTCTTATTAATTGGCTTACTTGCAGGCTTGTTACTCTTCTTCTTTTCTTCTTCCCCATTCTGATCGTTCAATTTTGCCATAGCGTTCGATTTGTCATGATCAGCAGCAGCGCCAGCAGAGTTAGCCGCCTGCCTTTCCCGGAGCTCCGACATTTTGTTTAATTATTTCGTTGGTAACCTGAATAATTGGACCACCAGATATGTTCAAGTAAAGTGTGTTTAAAATATTACTGGTACTTTGTTGTTGATAGCTGGTAAAGGTATAGTCTAATGTATATATTAATAAAAATGCATTCAAGGTGTATGTGATCCCATGTGGTCTAGTGGTTAGGATTCGTGGTTTTCACCCACGCGGCCCGGGTTCGATTCCCGGCATGGGAGCCAATGATATTTTTTTTTTTTTCTCCCTTTTTTTTTTAAAAACAGATAACCATAAACATATTCATTGAATTTTTCTTTATTCAACGGCACTTTTATTTCTTTATTTTTTAAATTCTTTTCCATTATACTTCATTGCTCGAGAACTGTATATTAAAATAAGACAAAAACGTCAATTTTTGGGGGGCAGCTGGGTTGTGCGTGGGTGTATAAGAACCAACTCGCCAATAGTTGGTAGAGAGGTAAGCTATTGATCGAAAGGTATGTGGTTCGAATCCAACGTTAATCTATGTTCTTGTGTATTATTTTAACCGTTGAGCAAGGTTGAGGGAAAACCGGGTTGCGATTTTTGTTTTTCAAACGACATCCGAATTAGGAGACTTCGGACTTGTAAATGTGATTACAAAAGTAGAAAAGAAAAAGAATGAACCTAATTAAATGTTGGACTTGATTTCCCTTTTCCCTTTTAATAAGTCCTCCAAAGCCACAAATTAAGAAAAAATAAAATCAGTATTGGTAATTGCTTGAATTATCATGAATGGGTGGATTTGGAGGGTTGTATTTTATAGTAAAAATGCATTCAAGGTGTATGTGATCCCATGTGGTCTAGTGGTTAGGATTCGTGGTTTTCAACCACGCGGCCCGGGTTCGATACCCGGCATGGGAGCCAACGTTAATCTATGTTCTTGTGTATTGTGTATTATTTTAACCGTTGAGCAAGGTTGTTTTTTTCGCGATCGCCGGACAATTTTTTTTCGGGATGTATACAATCATTAGTTTACTTTCAAATAAGTAAGATATTTCTTAATAATTCGGTAGTAAACTAAATCGATATCTGCAAATGGTGTATACTACCTTTAAAGCTAGGATACACCATTTGCAGATATCAAAAAGATTTACTACCGAATTATTAGGAAATATTTTACTTATTATTTTGAAAGTAAATAATGATTGTAGGCATTCAGCAAAAGGATTGCGCTAGATATCCTGCAATTGTTCCAAAAATTGAATTTAAAAAAAAATTACATAACATAAAAAAACAACATAAAAACCACTGCCTGACGCCGGTCGAAAACGAACGCCGTTTTTCTTACTTTCCTGATAGTAAAACCTCGAACAGGTCAGTTAAACGACATTTACTATAAAATACAACCCTCTAAATCCACCCATTCATGATAATTTAATCAATTACCAATGGTGTATAAACCTACCTTTAAAAAAAAATGCCATGCATCGAAACCCAAAACCTT
The DNA here is from genome assembly GCA_037893245.1 of Crossaster papposus. Taxonomy (NCBI): domain Eukaryota; kingdom Metazoa; phylum Echinodermata; class Asteroidea; order Velatida; family Solasteridae; genus Crossaster; species Crossaster papposus. The sequence continues at coordinate 34,985 of JBAIAA010000583.1, forward strand.
GAGTCTCCGCGCCATGCATTTAAACAGCTGAGCCATCGGAGCTCGACGGATGACAATAATGCATTGAATTATTCTTAGCTATACCCTTGCTCTATGGTACATACAGTATAACGCGCGCGTTTATCAAAAGTATCGCAGAGGGCGCTCAACATTCCGGATATCGTTTGGGAATAAGTTAAGGTATACTATAGATGCCTTTAAAAATGCAACAAGGACCGCTAGCTACACAAGTGACTTCCCCATTTTCAATTGGGCCGCAATTCACTTCCACTTAACGGGCTCATTTACATAAATTATCATATTAGGGTGAAGACGTCTTCTTAGAATAACAAATCTCTGATAGCCAAATAATCAGGACCCCCACTCCAACTCCCCTAAGCTATTATGAGTCTGCAATTTAGGCAACTTTGAACAGGAAGGAAACAGGAAATTTAGTCTTTATTTTTCCCAACGATGAGGGACGAGGTGGCATCTTGATTATTAGGCTCTGTACAAAATATTGGGAAAAAGTCAAGGCCGGGTGATATTCACAAGTAACTAATTTTGCGTTGTATTGCGGCGCCTTGCCCCTGAAAGTTATAGGCCTATCATTATTTCATTTATATCATTATTTCATTTATATTATTTTATAATTTATTTAAATTATTTATATCGACCAAGATCTGCCAGTCCCCCCGAGCGTGTTTGATTACCCTCATTGTTCAGTTCTTGTTAATTGTAACTCAATGTTCAACTATTATGCTCTAAGCTCAACTAATATGCCCTATATATTTGATATGTTCTTTAAAAATTCAACATTATTATTATTTTGTTTACGCACAACGAGATAAGATTTCTTATGCTTATTTGTTGAAACAACTCGAGTCAAGCTGCGTCCCGCAGCCCCAGAGCTCGAGCATCTTCCGTATAATGGCTGAGAAGAGCCGCCTTCTGTCGGTATAGCGATTCTAGCTTCACAGTCGTATCGATCTCGTCGAGATGTTTCTCTATCGGGACCTGGGAACTTGTACTATGATGGTACTTTCCACCTTCTCCTTGTCTTTCCTTGCAACCCTGGCAGCATGACACTGTCACTGCCACATAATGTGGCACCTCTTCGCATTCTTACCTAGGACACAACATTCGGCCGTCAATGTTCTACAACATTATGGTCAGTCTGAATGTTGAAGTCCCAGAGAAACTTTACCCCCTCTGTTTCCAAAACCCTCTCCGGAACTTTTTTACCTTGATCCCGCGTTTGCGGCAAACATCCCAGTGGAATTATCCTGGCTAACTTGCCATGCCTTCCCTTGTATTCCGCCTGTCCATCTTGCTGCATTCACAAACCACTGAGTCTCACCTTTGTGCGGCACACATCCTACTCATTGGAGATACATTAGCGCCCTCTATCTTTGTATTCATCACGTTTGGTCCTTTGCAGCAGTTATAAAACTCTACGTCCCCTTCTAATTCTTCAAGTCGCCTCTACCAATTCTCCAAGTCGTGTTCCCTCAACCTCTTCCGTGTCTCTCAGAAATTTTTCATGGAGTTGCTTTCCTTCCCAATCTCTTTGCCTTTCCTCCTTTCTTTCTCTCTTGTACGCAACGGGATCCACGACGAGTTTCTTAGCCATCCTTGAAAACCTGTCTTCTCCATGCCAACACTAGTCTGTCACGCTTATCAAGCCCCGTCCTCATTCAGTCCTCATTGGCAAGTAAAGCCTACTGACGTTAGCCCTCGGATACGTACATGTACATCGTCATCGGCTTTCTCGTCTTCCTGTCGAGAGACTCCAACTCCGCCCTAGTCCGGCCAGCCAACAATCCCCGCGCTATACCTCATCGGCGACAAAGCCCAGATATTTACTGCCTGCATCACATTTCCGCAATTCAGCTTCAATTTCAGACACTTCTATACCCTCTTGAGGCCTAATGTTTCACTATAGCCTTTCCTTCACTTCTTCGTGCATCATGCTGTCCGCATCCAAAATGCTAAGATTATACTTGTATCCTTCATTTTCCCCAAACGCCTTTAGCAGCAACAGTGGCGCTCACAGTTGTACCCCCCCCCCCCCCCCCCCCCCCCCCCCCCTCTACCCTCCCCCACTATTTGAAAAATCCATGATCCGCCCCTGGGTCCTCAGTTGATTAGTGAGATTTATTTGAGCGCCCCCCCCCCCCCCCCCCCCCCCTCCCCCCAATCCTAGGCGCGTCGTTGAGCAGCAATCCACCAGGGGGCAATTTCATAGAGCTGCTTAAGCATACAATTTGCTTAAGCACAAAACACTTGCTTAGTAAAACCAGCTTACCAGCCACAACTCCATGTGATGTATATTATTTGTGATTGGTATTTAGCTGTTGTTAGCTTAGCATATTCGATCACATGGAATTTTGGCTCCTAACTTGATTTACCAAGCAAGAGTTTTTGTATAAGCGGCTCTAAGAAATGCCACCAGAATCCACACTCTTCTCAAAGTCAAGACTGCACACTTATCCACACCAAACTCCATAGTACATGTACTAAGGGTGCACTACCCTAATAAGTCATTTGCGCGTGACCCCGAGTTAAATTTGAATAACATCTGGTACACTGACTTGCTCACAAAGCTTGGAACAGTTTAACTTTAAATTCTCCAGACCAAAGACGCTGTTGCTATATCACGTGATTCGGGGCAAGCCTTACGCGTCATACGCTGGCAACCCCCAGCTCTGGAATGGTCTGGTGTCTTTTTGCCATTCTCACCCATTGTAAACAATGTATTGGTGCTGAGCGTCTCTTACGTAACTATGCAAAAGCTTGCCCCGAATCACAAGATATAGCAACAGTGTCTTTGGTCTGGAGAATTTAAAGTTAAACTGTGCCAAGCTGTGTGAACAAGTCAGTGTACCAGATATTATTTAAATTTAACTCGGGGTCACGCGCAAATGGCTTATTGAAGGGAGAATTTCACCGCCAGCTCATTAGCATGAAATGTGCCCCCCCCCCCCCCCCCCCCCCCCACAATTTCTTTTGAAAAAGGATGCCGTTTGGTGAAAGAAATGGTGGGATTGTGTAAATATAGCATGCATAGAATCAACTCCCTGTTTTTTGAACTTCAATCTGAGGGCAGACTTGACAAAATTATGGTTGAAAAATGGGTCCTAATTGCCCTAGAATGTGGAGGGATGCCATTTGTAAAATGGCTGCTTGCAGGCTCGGGAAGTATCACTTTTCGGGAGGTGAGTTTCTTTTGGTGTGAATATTAAAAAATGTAATTGGCTAACCTACTAAAAATTGAAAAGAAATGGAAAGATAAAGACCAAGACAATAATCTGATTGTTGTTTGAGAAACCCCCGTGATGTCGGTGTGCATGAAACTTGGTCCTGAACATTGTTTATTTTACACTGTTTTCAATGGGACTTGAATTAGGCCACTACAGTGCACCCTAAGTAATAACATCATTGTTAAAACTACTGAATAATCATGACCCCAGGGGTCGATCTAGAGACGCCCATTTACGATTACCCCAGCCCTAATGTAATATGCAGTCTGGCGTTTTCATATGGCCGGGTGTACGTACATGTACATGTACATTGTGTATGTAAATTATGTGTACAAAATTTACATACACAATTTACATGTACAAAATGTATGTACAGTCTAGTCTAGTCAGACACAATCATCCTACGTACGCTGCGGTGAGCGTGGCGCGGTGCCACGCCTCCAACGTTTATAGTCATAATGAATTTTGCATATGAAAAGGTCTCGCTCATGCGCACACGCAGTACATACCGGTCTATAATTCACAAGCGCACCACACTGTGATCACTAGAGTAGCCCGTGGATACTGGTCACAAATGTACACATAATCGGTTATCTTTGCGCAGAGGCGATATCGTAACCAATGAGGTTTATCCGAGGTGCGATTATTGCTAGTTGAAAACTTATCCCAATACCCCGCAATGACGACGTGAAATACCGTCGGCATATGCAATTTTTGATGGTCTCTACGGAGACCCAATTTGAATTGAAAAATAGAAACGTTTAGGATTCTTTTGTCAGTATCTAGTCTGGTCATTGAACACAACGGTCAAAAAGTTGCATTTTTCTGTATTACTCAAAAAAAAATCTGCAACAATAAAGCAAAGATGTGTTAAATAAAATGTTTAAATATATATTTATTCGAAGTACATCAGAACTCCAGATGATAAAGATTATTTCTTTTATTACACAATTATTGCATATAAACAAATAATAATAAATTTAAAGAAAAACGATACAATGACAATTCACTGTTATATTGGCACTAAATCCATTGTTACTTGCTCACAGTGTTATTCCCAAGAAATATAACGAATGATTCTTTATACAAAATACCGAGAATGGAATGAATTACACAATTTGTTACAAACAAACCGAGGAAATTTACAAAGAAAAACCACACCAACCAACAAGGCATACGCAGTGTACGTGGATTATTTGGTTCCCGAAAAGCCAAATTATGTCGAGTTTAAAGGTGTAATGTTGGTTTCATTGTTCGCAATGTTTACTTCGGACCATTATCAAAGAAAAATACCACTTAAATATAATCATACTATTTTTGCACAGTCGAATATCCGGAGGTGCGTGCCATTACTTCCACACCCAATGTTGAAAACCTTGTTCTGTATACATTCTTAAAAATTTAAACAGTATTAAAGGGAATATACAACTTTTGCAAACCTCAACAAAATAAATCACAAAATTATCAGAGTGAAATAAGGGAGTGGCAGTCTGAAGCATCCTGTAAAAAATAATGGCTCCTCTGGTGGCTGACATTTTACAGCATGTACGAACCCAAAACGTTAAAAATAACATTTTTTTTGCAATATACTAACCTCTCAAATCTATCAATTTCTGAAAATTACAGCAAAAGCAAATAATGTACATTGGATAGGATACACCATTTGCAGATATCAAAACAAATGTAATACCAAATTATTACTTTTTTTTAAAGTAAACGATTCTGGGCATCCAGAAAAACCACTGCGCTAGATATCTGGTAATTGTTCCGAAAATTTGGGGTTTTTTTGTATTAATAAAAACGCAAGAAAAACGAGAACAACTGCCCCACGCCAGTTGGCATCCATGATTGTAAAACTTACAGACAGGTCAGTGAATCAATATTTAATATAAATAATAAAAAATATTTTAAATAATTCAACAGTTGTATAGCCACCATAAGAATCAAGAACACTGAACAAATGGTGGCAATGCGAACTTTAGTAAATTGGAATTTTTACAATTAAACATTTTGTTTGCTTAAAAAAATAAAAATAAAACCAAACTTGGATTGTTCATTGTTCCGTGCAATACAAACTCCAGTTAATATGCAACGCAGCTTAATATAAGCGAATGGGAACAATACACTAAACCCCAAAGGAGAGCCATAATGCCAAGCCATGTTAGATAACAAATGATTTCAATTATTAAACTAAGGGAAATTCACAATTTTTGATAATCATACCAAGAATGCCATATTGTGAACATGCCTTTTAAAGAGGGCATTTACCTGAAGAAAACAAACTGACTTACACAACCCTGCATGGCAGCAGCAACTAATTACAGGGTGTCTCAAAGAAAATGAAATTTTGTGATTAAAAAGACGTGTTCTACATGTACATATGCACAATTTGCTTGAGACACCTTGTATAGCACAATGTTTTAACCACAAGAATATTAAAAACAAAATGACTAGGATAATAACGCTCTACAGACTTACAATGTACATGTATGTTTAAAATCGTTATGTTTGTAAACTTCAATTGCAAAAGTATACGTACTGAACAGCGTATACTGTGAGATTTAGTAAAGATTCTGTGTACATGTCGTTTTGACCTTTGAAGTTGCTGGTAGTAAAGATTAAAATTCAGTTAGCACCAAGTGGAATCGGTAGTTTTGAAAGGTCAACGTCTACAGAACTTTGAATGCCCTGTGTCTAAAGGTAGGATACACCATTGGTAATTGCTTAAATTATCATGAATGGCTAGATTTGGGGAGTTGTATTTCATAGAAAATATCGTTTAACTGACTTTTCTGAAGTTTTTCAATCGTGGATGCTGAAAAAAGCACGAAAAACAACATTTGTTTTCAACCAGGGTCGAGCCGTTAGTTCTTATGTTATCTTTGTTTAATAAGATAAAATTGAATTTCATAAAGAAAAATTCAATTTTGTGTAATAATTACAGGATATCTAGCGCAATCCTTTTGCTGAATGACTAGAATCATTATTTACTTTCAATTGAGTAAGATATTTCTTAATAATTCGGTAGTAAATATTTTTGATATCTGCAAATGGTGTATCCTACCTTTAACTCGCTAAAATGTGAAACAACAATTTGTGCTGCATCTGAATGCAACAAAATCAAACAGTGGACAAATTCTGTTGGATTTATTGATTTCAGCAAGTCCTAATAACATTTTGTTCTCAAGGTTAGAACCCATTAGATTCAGTGTGGTTCTGAGAGAAGAAATCCTAGGAGTTAATATCAACTCTTTTAAACGCCAACTCCCTTGTAATTTACTAGAAACCATACCCATCCTTGCAAATTCCAACACCATTTGACAAACTGTACAGTACTATTATTGTACACACAAACTGTTGGACTCTGATTACCCATCTTGTTTTGGAGTTTCACTGGATGGCGATTGTAAAATGTTACTTCTTTTTATATTTTATGACAATGGTAAAATTATGAAAATGGCATTTCCCCGTTAAACCTGCAGCTCACATGATGACATTTCACAAAATATACCATGAGTTGGCAGTAACTACCGGTAAGTCGATCATATTTCTAAAAGTTCATAAATTAAGTATTCAAACTTGTGTATCAAAAGATAAACACTTACAAGTCTCGGCAGGAAGATTTGTTTCCTACGTCAAACCACAGTGCAGAACCCCATTGGGATGAAAAATGTATCTAAAGCCTTAAACCCTTTCTATGTTTCAGCACTGTGCAGAGGCGTCACAAATCTTAAACCTTTGCAACAAACCTAATTAACACCAATTGATATTTCCTTCCGCAAGCTCCAATGTGGGGACATGATAATTTTTGTACTACACCAAGAAAGGCGTGTGCATGCATACTCAGTATCACATGCAGTCATTGTGGTGATTATTTTAAACACACTTCAGCATAAACGGTAAAACAAAGTGTAATCAGTTAAATGTAGGGTTTTTTTTCAGATTACTATTTTTTATGTTAAAGTTTTGTCATGTCGAGTGCAAAATGAATGCATCTAAATGCTGGGAATGATACATGTACTTGAAATTCCTGTATTTAGAACCTTTCTAGAATTGCACATGTGCAATTTGCATGTCCATTGTCCAACTAAATAAACAAGTACAAATCTTGTTTTCTTAATTAGAAATTGCATGCTTTTGCTCCTCTGCATACTTGAAAGATATCATCAAAGTGCCACTTGGTTATGTTTCAGCATACATAAATGCACCAATGGCACAACACTTGTACTTTTGATTAGAACAATTATATCAAGAAATTACCTTGTCATATTAGTTCTTCACCAACTACATGTCATGTACTGTATACATGTGCACATGTATCTGTCTTACATAAAGTTCAGGTCTTACATGTCAACTGAACACATGTGTCTGTTTCACGGACAGCTTGAACAGTTGTTCAGCTGTTCAGCAAACAGCTGTTTATCTTAACTGAACTTTTGAATCATTGATCATCATGAACTTTTGACCCAATGCCCAATCCTCAAGTGAGGCAACTTAAAACACTTCATTCTAGCTTAACCTTATTACACCATGGTGTAATTTACTAGGAACCATACCCATCCTGTCAAATTCCAACACAGTATGGCAAACTGTACAGAAACTAACAGATTCCAACAAAACCTGATGTTGGAGTTTGACTGGATGGAGATTGTAACATTATTATGGCACAAAGAAGCACCTTCCGTGAGCTTCTTTCTCACTCCCTATTTTTTCAAGTTAAAGGTAGGATACACCATTTGTAGATCTCGAAAATATTGACTATTGAATTATTAAGAAGTATCTTACTTATCTGAAAGTAAATAATGATTCAAGGCATCCAGCTAAATGATTGCGCTAAATATCATGTAATTATTCCGAAAAATTGAATTTTGTATTTTAAAAAAATCACGATCGCCGGATGGCGATTGCAAAAAAACAAGAATGTAAGCATTACCGCTCGACGCCAGTTGAAAACGAATGCCGTTTTTCTTGCTTTTCTCAGCATTCATGATTGTAAAACATCGGACAGGTCAGTTAAACGATATTTACTATAAAATACCACCCCCCAAATCTACCCATTTGTGATAATTTAAGCAATTACCAATGGTGTATCCTACCTTTAAATGAAACTTTAAAACATGCGCCTGGATAGAATCTACATCAACCTGCACTCTGAGCCTAAACAAATTCAGAGGAATGTAGGTAGTATGCCAATGGTGTACAGGGAAAGTTTGTTAAATGCTTAATCCATGGCTTACTACATGTATGTTAAAGGTAGGATAAACCATTGGTAATTGCTTGAATTATCATGAATGAGTAGATTTGGGGGGTTGTTTTTTATAGTAAATCTTGTTGAACTGACCTGTCCGAAGTTTTATGATTATGGATGGCTAGAAAATCACTATAACAAGCGTTTGTTTTCAACCGTCGTTGGGCAGTTATTCTTATGTTATTATTGGGGTTTTTGCGATCGCCATCCGGCGATCGCAAATTTTGTTTTATAAAACTAGATTTTTCAGAATAGTTACAGGATATCTAGTAATTTTGCTGATAATTCTGCTGGATGCCTAGAATCATTATTTACTTTCAAATAAGTAAGATATTTCTTAATAATTTGTTAGTAAATATTTTCGAAATGTGCAAAATGGTGTATCCTACAGTACATGTACTTCTAAGTTTGTTTTCTAATGAGCAATATCAATTGGAAGTACAGTACATACACTAAAATGTATTCACACAAAGCAATTAACAAATATCCCAATAACAAAATGAAAATGTAGAATGGGGTTGATTACATAAGTTGATTACAAAATATTCTCTCTTTTTTCAGTACTAAATGTTTCAGAATTTACTCTGCTAAATTAGAATTTTCAGGGCACGTTTTGAATGTTTGATGGCTGATATGTCACTGCAGGAAATAATTTGTGATGTCCGTGTATGGAATTCTTCCCTAAATATATTTTAACTAAATAACTCTAAAAATCAAGAATAATGCTGGCATGTACCGTTGAGTAAGGTGTAACGACAACTTATTTGTAAATGTTTCCAAAGTTTTTGATCTATGATGAGGAAGATGATGAAGACATTTTCCTTTGTCTATGCTCGTTAATTTTTTTCACAATCAGCATCCCAAACTCAGCGTGCATTTCCGTGAAAGATCGTACATCACGATCATGAAACACAGACTGTCCCGTTTTGGCACTTGTGATGCCCTGAGTTTGGTTGAAGGTCTTATTGAAGAACTTGGCTCGGGTGGTGCCGCTCCTAGGCACGAGCCTGGGTGATGTCGAGGAGGAGACGTTTTCATAGAAGACTGATCTGGTGCCGCGGTTTGGGGCTGTGGCCGAGGTGGTTGGTGCAGGAGCAGCCCCTCTCAGCTGGGCAGAATTTACATCCGTCTGTAAGACACTTGGCTCTTCTCCAATGTCAATGTCATCATTCGTGTGATTCTCAACGTAGAACTGCGTCTGCGACTGGGCACCATTTCCTTGCTCAGTACTCTTATTGTTGTTGACGGGAACCAAGGGATCCCAGATCGCATAGGAGGGATTACTAAACTGTGCAGTGGGAACCGAATTGCGTTGGAAAGCATTCTGACGGGGCGCTCCGTGGTGGGAGAGAGATTCAGTCTTCCCTTTACTGTAGATGCCCATCTTGTTTGGGATCTCACTAAAGTCATCCAGGTTGTGATCATCGGGATGGCCGGTGGTCACATAGGAGAAGCGTCCCTGGCGCATCTGCCCATCCCCGTGAGAGTCATGAGTTAGTTCGTCCAGTTGTCGTTGGAGCTCGTCAACCATGGCCTTCATGTAGTCATAACTTGAGCAGGATAGTGCCCTCATCCATGACTCCATCTCCTCCTGGTCATAGGCAGCCAGGATATAAGTCCGTGCTCCATCTCCAGGGAATGAGATCTGGAAAGTGTACTGACTGTCTTCGCAGTCCGCCAGTTCAACACGGCAACCCTCCAAGATGATCACCCCAAGAGGGTCCCTATCACCCTTCTTCTCCAAATAGAAAAGAAGATTTCCCTTTAGTATGAACCATCTCCTCTGATAGCCGCGATTGATCTCCCCTCTCTTCAGTAAGAAACCCTCCTTGTCAATAGGAGAGTTGCATGAGGCAAAGTAAGCCACATTGCGCTCATTGAACTTCATCTTGGAAATTGTTTTTGTTTTAATACACACAACACACTCAGATAGGCCTGTTTAGTTTACTACTCAGAACTGAAATGATGCTGTGCCATACGTGGTACAGTGTGTTCACCATGATGATAATTGTTCATCCGGCCTGTGGCTTCGTGCAGCAGCTTCCGTGCGTGGGCCTCAATCGAAGATGACACGTTGTGCAAATCCAAATTGACGATTTCTCGTGTCAGCCAGTTGTCCTTTCCCGGCCAAAAATATTATAACTAGCTTTGGCCAACAAAAGTGCACCAAGTTAGTCGGGCTTCCGCACTCTGAAGCCTACGCACAATCTAGTGATTCACCGCAAGACTCAGCCAGGTCTGAAACAGCTCACTACTGACAGATGATGAAGACAGTCACCAAACACGGTTATTTAATACTTTTGACTGACCTGTCAAGTTTAACTTGGAGAAAATAACAACTTTATAACTTACTAAGATTAAAACTTGGCATCACAGTTCACACACATTATAAATCCTCGTTGAGCTTTTCACTGGTATGGTAATTATCAGTTTTATTCGATTTGGCTGACTGTTACCGGGGGCCGGCCAGGTACCAGTCAATAATGGTATGGGCCGTTTTTAAACCTCAGCCTTGCCTTCAGACTGCCTTAGTGTATGTGGTTTAGCAATGGGCTGGAGCCTTAGTGGAGCCAAAGTCAGTAATTTAAAAAACGGCCATGGAGCGGTTAGAACGCATTAGCCTCTGTCATGAAATGACGAAAATCAACCGAAGAGGGCGTTTTGCGGAAATTTGTCAATATGGCTTCCGAGCTCTCGCGTAAGACTAACGTAAGTAGCTATACCATGGAGGAAAGACAACAGATAGTTAGTGAATTGCGGGGAAATACTTAATAAAAAATGGCCAATCATAAAACTAGATTTTCTTTCCTGCACTTGAAAAGACCCGCCGTGTATTTATGCTCCTTAGAAAACCGGTTAGGCCCAATTAACATTTAAACAAAACAAAAAATTCAGTGGCACTGAACTAAAGCTTTATTTGAAAGCCATATTTGAATGCCATACAGTAAACAAATTCTGGGGCCAATTCATACAACTTGATACATGTACAAGCAATATTATTTTTGTATTTTTAATTATTTTTTGACATCAAATATAAATTTGGGGCTTTACACACAAGCACTTGGTTCACATAATTACTATATGGACGTTAAACCTCAACATTCCTGATCCTGCAATGTTAATTTAAAAACCAGTTTTAAATACTGTCACATTAAATGTACAGACGCCTGTGAAATCTAGTAATATTTTACCCTTTTATTGACTGAAACCTGACATTAAAAGAAGTTCGTAAATATTAAACTTGAATTTTTCAAGAATTATTCAATTGCGCCACGACCAATTAGGGAGCACTCGGCGGTTGTGTGTACAATTTCTGGACGCCACCGTTTTGGGGTTTTTTTCGGACTAAGCTAACACCTAAATTGTTAACAGAGGGTAAATAGCAAGCATTAATAACATTAACATGGTAAAGGTACAATGAATTTGCAGTTTGTCAACAAAGAAGTATGGCAACATTGCATGAGGAAAGTCGGCCCAACATTTACTGTTTATAAACAATGTAAACGTCGAAGTACAGCTATAGCTCTCCCAAAGGTCGAGTTGTCTCAACGGGTGAGTTGTCTCAACGGGCGAGTTGTCTCAACGGTCGACTTGTCTGACATCCGCTAGCTACGCACGTACGTATATAGCGCAGCACGCTTTCACAAACTGACCATTTTTTCAGTCGCTGTTTCTTTCTCTTTCGTAATTTTACGGTTTTGGATGACATTTAACCTTATGCCTACGGTTTATCCTCTCGAAATAACCACAGCCTTAGAGCTCCGTCGTAAGCCATAAAGTTCTGACATCGACGACACACGTGTTGCTGTTGGTAAGCGCCGCCATTTTGACAATTTTCCTCGCGTTGACCTTTTAGAAAGGTCATGACAGAGGCTAATGGGCTTGAGGTAGATAATGTAATGGTAATTCCTAATTATTCTCACTAGCAGGATGCCGCGCTTCGCGCGGCACCTGCTAGCTGGGTGAAATCGTAACTTATAGATACACCTGGGGTGCGTTCCACTCCAGCGAACGTTGCCAACGTTGGCCAACGTTAGCGTTGTTCGCGTGAGTGGAACGCAATGTGCGCCAATTATGTTGGCCAACGTTAGCGAAAACGGCGAACGACATTCCGAGCTGTTCGCTGTTGGCCAGTGACGTATTTTAATGATGGCGAAGCGGTTAGCAGACGGCAGGGTTCTTTTCACGGTTTTTATTTACGTTTTATACTTTTCGTTATAAACGGTGGATTGTTTTGAGCAGTCACAGGGATCTTTTAAAGAAAAATAATGAGTTGGACAAAAAGCAGCGAACCAAACGATGTCACTTTCACCGGGCGCCGCCATTTTGAAAACGTAGTTTTTAAAATATCGTTCCACTCCCCCTAACGCCAACTCAAAACGTTGGCGAACGTTCGCGCAAACAGTTCGCGTAAGTGGAACGCACCCCTTGTTGACGTCTTAAAAACATAATGGATTGTATGACAAACAAATCGCGAAACTTAGCGAGTAGAGTACCAGCTAGAAAGTATTTCGAGCGCACGAAATTATTTCGAGCTCACGAACAGATATTCTTGGAGCGCAAGAAGTCATTTCGTGGCCACGACAACATTTCGAGCTCACGAAATAAGTTATTTTGAGTGCACGAAATAAAATACTCAAATTATTTCGTAACGGTGATTTTTATTCGTCATATGTCTCTTTAGGGGCTCCGTAGAATACCATCGAGTCTGAATAACAAACAATCTTTGTAAAAATACTTCCCGACTTTCGAACTAATAATACTCAATAGGCAGTCCATCTTCGCTTGCATGCTGCCTGCGTCTCGTTATTTTTTAACAGGAATCGTACGGGAAACAATACGAACCACTTCGGGATTTCTGAGTTTACATCATCGTGAAAATCCTGATTAAAAAACCCAACAGGCCGGCCATCTGACAGTGCGCCCTCAACTGACGTAATGCAGTCACGTTTCTAATTTGCATATTCATATCCACCATCGCCCTACAATTTCGCGACATTTTTGCGGGATCAAAGTTGAAATTGAGGCAATAGCGATATGTTTCGGAGTGTTTTTAGACACATAATGTTGTAATATATAAGTATCGACAATGTGAAGTAAAGAAATTTGCCCAAAAGGCAACACGAAAGGAATAAATCCTTTTTTAACGTTCCCAAGCTGTGACTGAAACGTGGTAGACGCGCACGAATTCGAAGCCGGCGCTCAACTGGTATTATGTTTACTCCGCAATAACCAAGGAAGTATAAATCGGGGCACTAGCTCAAATAACACGTGACGGGGCCGCCCAATCGCGAAAAAACAAACTCGGCACCAACTCGGCCACCGCGCAAGCAAGGCGGATACAATCAATTTGCGAAGGCTTCGCGTAACGCATGTAGCCGCCGCTTAATCGCAAACAGCCAACAATTCGGCAACCGAGTTACGGTAGTACGATTTCGGGAAGGCTTCGGCCCGAACTCTGGGCAAGGACAATGCAAAAATAACGCAATAGTTCACGCAAAAAGGCCTGCAGACATCGACAGGCAATCGAAAAGCGATTACGCGTTTATCGGTAACGTCCGTTTCTTTTAAATCTCACCACGGGACGAATACGATTTTTTTTTAAATCTTATTCCCCGGGGGATTCCCCGGGGGATTCCCCGTCGCGAACGGTCCGGCACCCCGCCGCACCGACGCCGGCGGCACACGCGCGCGGCGACGAGTCGCCCGACCAAAAGCCAAGATGGCGCCAACCACGCGCCAAGATGGCGCGGCCCTGTGTTTCCAAGATGGCGGCGCCCAGGGACAAGATGGCGAATTTAACATCTTTTATAGTATAGACTAGCAGGATGCCGCGCTTCGCGCGGCACCTGCTAGCTGGGTGAAATCGTAACTTATAGATACACCTTGTTGACGTCTTAAAAACACAATGGATTGTATGACAAACAAATCGCGAAACTTAGCGAGTAGAGTACCAGCTAGAAAGTATTTCGAGCGCACGAAATTATTTCGAGCTCACGAACAGATATTCTTGGAGCGCACGAAGTCATTTCGTGGCCACGACAACATTTCGAGCTCACGAAATAAGTTATTTTGAGTGCACGAAATAAAATACTCAAATTATTTCGTAACGGTGATTTGTATTCGTCATACATGTCATATGTCCCTTTAGGGGCTCCGTAGAATACCATCGACTCTGAATAACAAACAATCTTTGTAAAAATACTTCCCGACTTCCGAACTAATAATACTCAATAGGCAGTTCATCTTTGCTTGCATGCTGCCTGCGTCTCGTGATTTTTTAACATGAATCGTACGGGAAACAATACGAACCACTTCGGGGTTTCTGATTTACGTCGTTACGATTGAAAAAAACCAACAGACCGGCCGTCTGACAGTGCGCCCTCAACTGACGTAAGGCAGTCCCGTTTCTAAATTGAATATTCATATCCACGATAGGCCTTACAATTTCGCGACATTTTTCAACGATAAAAGTTAAAATTGAGGCAATAGCGATACGTTTCGGAGTGTTTTTAGAGAGATAATGTTGTAATATTTAAGTATTGACAATGTGAAAGGAAGAAATTTTGCCAGAAGGCAACACGAAAGGAATAAATCATTGTTTTTACGTTCCAAAACTGTGACTACAAAATGGTCGACGCGCAGGAATTCGGAGGCAAAGCCGAAGCCGAAACGTAGTCACGTTTCTAAATTGCATATTCATATCTACCATCGCCATACAATTTCGCGACATTTTTGCACGATCAAAGTTGAAATTGAGGCAATAGCGATATGTTTCGGAGTGTTTTGAGACAGATAATGTTGTAATATTTAAGTATCGACAATGTGAAGCAACGAAATTTGCCCAAAAGGCAACACGAAAGGAATAAATCATTTTTTAACGTTCCAAGCCTGTGACTGCAATGTGGTCGACGCGCACGAAATTCAAAGCCGAAAACGAAGCTGGCGCTCAAACTCCGCAATAACCAATGGAGTATAAAGGTCAAATAACACGGGACGGGCCGCCCAATCGCGAACAACAAACTCGGCACCAACTCGGCCACCGCGCAAGCAAGGCGGATACAATTAATTTGCGAAGGCTTCGCGTAACGCATGTAGCCGCCGCTTAATCGCAAACGGCCAACAATTCGGCAACCGAGTTACGGCAGTACGATTTCGGGAAGGCTTCGGCCCGAACTCCGGTCAAGGACAATGCAAAAATAACGCAATAGTTCGCGCAAAAAGGCCCGCAGACATCGACAGGCAATCGAAAAGCGATTACGCGTTTATCGGTAACGTCCGTTTCTTTTAAATCTCACCACGGACGAATACGATTTTTTTTAAATCGTATTCCCCGGGGGATTCCCCGGGGGATTCCCCGTCGCGAACGGTCCGGCACCCCGCCGCACCGACGCCGGCGGCACACGTGCGCGGCGACAAGTCGCCCGACCAAAAGCCAACATGGCGCCAACCACGCGCCAAGATGGCGCGGCCCTGTGTTTCCAAGATGGCGCGGCCCTGCGTTCCAAGATGGCGGCGCCCAGTGACAAGATGGCGCATTTGTCATCTTTTGTAGTATAGAAGACTAGCAGGATGCCGCGCTTCGCGCGGCACCTGCTAGCTGGGTGAAATCGTAACTTATAGATACACCTTGTTGACGTCTTAAAAACACAATGGATTGTATGACAAACAAATCGCGAAACTTAGCGAGTAGAGTACCAGCTAGAAAGTATTTCGAGCGCACGAAATTATTTCGAGCTCACGAACAGATATTCTTGGAGCGCACGAAGTCATTTCGTGGCCACGACAACATTTCGAGCTCACGAAATAAGTTATTTTGAGTGCACGAAATAAAATACTCAAATTATTTCGTAACGGTGATTTGTATTCGTCATATGTCCCTTTAGGGGCTCCGTAGAATACCATCGACTCTGAATAACAAACAATCTTTGTAAAAATACTTCCCGACTTCCGAACTAATAATACTCAATAGGCAGTTCATCTTTGCTTGCATGCTGCCTGCGTCTCGTGATTTTTTAACATGAATCGTACGGGAAACAATACGAACCACTTCGGTGTTTCTGATTTACGTCGTTACGATTGAAAAAAACCAACAGACCGGCCGTCTGACAGTGCGCCCTCAACTGACGTAAGGCAGTCCCGTTTCTAAATTGAATATTCATATCCACGATAGGCCTTACAATTTCGCGACATTTTTCAACGATAAAAGTTAAAATTGAGGCAATAGCGATACGTTTCGGAGTGTTTTTAGAGAGATAATGTTGTAATATTTAAGTATTGACAATGTGAAAGGAAGAAATTTTGCCAGAAGGCAACACGAAAGGAATAAATCATTGTTTTTACGTTCCAAAACTGTGACTACAAAATGGTCGACGCGCAGGAATTCGGAGGCAAAGCCGAAGCCGAAACGTAGTCACGTTTCTAAATTGCATATTCATATCCACCATCGCCATACAATTTCGCGACATTTTTGCACGATCAAAGTTGAAATTGAGGCAATAGCGATATGTTTCGGAGTGTTTTGAGACAGATAATGTTGTAATATTTAAGTATCGACAATGTGAAGCAACGAAATTTGCCCAAAAGGCAACACGAAAGGAATAAATCATTTTTTAACGTTCCAAGCCTGTGACTGCAATGTGGTCGACGCGCACGAAATTCAAAGCCGAAAACGAAGCTGGCGCTCAAACTCCGCAATAACCAATGGAGTATAAAGGTCAAATAACACGGGACGGGCCGCCCAATCGCGAACAACAAACTCGGCACCAACTCGGCCACCGCGCAAGCAAGGCGGATACAATTAATTTGCGAAGGCTTCGCGTAACGCATGTAGCCGCCGCTTAATCGCAAACGGCCAACAATTCGGCAACCGAGTTACGGCAGTACGATTTCGGGAAGGCTTCGGCCCGAACTCCGGTCAAGGACAATGCAAAAATAACGCAATAGTTCGCGCAAAAAGGCCCGCAGACATCGACAGGCAATCGAAAAGCGATTACGCGTTTATCGGTAACGTCCGTTTCTTTTAAATCTCACCACGGACGAATACGATTTTTTTTAAATCGTATTCCCCGGGGGATTCCCCGGGGGATTCCCCGTCGCGAACGGTCCGGCACCCCGCCGCACCGACGCCGGCGGCACACGTGCGCGGCGACAAGTCGCCCGACCAAAAGCCAACATGGCGCCAACCACGCGCCAAGATGGCGCGGCCCTGTGTTTCCAAGATGGCGCGGCCCTGCGTTCCAAGATGGCGGCGCCCAGTGACAAGATGGCGCATTTGTCATCTTTTGTAGTATAGATTCACGCATGCACTTTATAGCTCCGAAAACAAATGGGTCAAATCCTGGAGAAATTGAGAGAAAATTACAAAACTTTTGGAACCCCTGTACATTTTTAATAAGCCGTTTCGCGGATATCGTCATACTAGATCTGTGCAGCGCCATCTAGCATCGAAAACAGGGTCACGTGATCACTTAGGGGCTCAAGTACCGTGCCACTTGTACAGTACACGTATACCTGTAGATTACTAAGTCTACCACAAGAACAAGGAATGGAATCTTAAATTACAGAATGTTAAATCGGACATATAGGTAATATTGTGGAGGGGCTGATTGCTAAGCAAAGCTTATATAAGCACGGCCCCCAGCATACACATGCATTGACGCCTGAACGAGGGATGTGACTGGAACCAAAATGTACAATACAGAAAGTTACATAATAAACTAACACTCGGACACTAACAATAGACAAGGACTGGACAGACTAACAGGTCAGCAAGAGGTTACATAGCAATGTATACATCTATTACATTATAAGGATTTGACGTTAAATTACAAGGATTCAACAATAAGGTTTAACCATAAGATTTCTACAGAAGCATATTCAGGAGTGACCAAACAATTGGTTATCGCCCGGGCGGATTACCATTTCGCCTTACCGGATGACTATTCGGGCCCGGGCGGATTACTATTTCGCCCGGGCGGATTACCATTTTGGCCGGGCAGATTACTATATCGACCGGGCGGAATACTATTTCGCCACGGCAGATTACTGTCAATGATGGTGACACGCGTTAGTATAATGATGTTCTTATTTATGGGCAGTAACCGCCTGGGAAAAATAGTAATCCGCCCGAACGAAATAGTAATCTACCCGGGCGATATAGAAATCCGCCTGGGCGAAATAGTAATCCGCGCGGGCGATATAGTAATCTGGGCAGTACTAGTAATATAGTAATATTATAGTAATAGATTTTTTGATGTTTTAAGTTGATCAGTACATGAGTTCCAAAGCCTGGGTCCCTCATGTTTAATAGTTTTATGAGCAAAAGAAGTGCGAGTAAATGGGATATCAAAGCTGGAAGCTTGACGAGTGAAATGAGTATGAATTTCACGATTCCGAGTAAATATACTCTGAATTGTTGATTATAAAATATTACAGGTAGATCGATACATAAGGGACCCAAGCTGATGGTTATAATATCTTTGCTTTTTTAAATCCTATGTTTAACAAAAAGGGGGTCTGAATGCGCATACAAAATCTACAAAATCTATTTGAACGTAAAGCCCGTTTCTGTAAAAGGAGTAGCCTGTTTATATTTAGTTTTCACAAAATAACTTCTTTGTACATGACAAATAACGCATGGCCGATTATCTTGCAATCTTGACGCATATCATAAATCTACATAAATTACACTTTAAACCACTTAGGAAGATGTTGGGAAACTCACAAATAAAAACTCCAGTCTCTCTTTAAACCAGTTTTTGCTCAAATCGCCATAAAATCAGGTTTTATCCGTTTCGACGCAAAAAAAACCGACCAATAAACGAGGCCCTCATTACAGAACCGAGCCCAATCTAATGCATTTTCTAAAAACCTCAGTTCTTGATGTTCGACCCAGAGAGGAGGTCCACTAACTCCAATGAATTACGTAACTGTAGCTTCTCAGAATACAATGCTTTCTTGGCATAACAATATAGATGTGGTGAAGTGACTCAATCGAAGTAAGCTCCATTAGTGTAATTGATACATGAGATTAAACAAACACAGGCGCTATAATAACCCAAGAAATGCATTAGATTGGACTCGGTTTTGTAATGCTGCTGTCGTAGTCGGCACGTTTGTGGCGAATCATGGGTGAATGGACCATTAGCGGACGCTGTAAGATAGAGCGAGCGTACACATTATGACACAGCTAGCAACATGGCGTCCGCCACGCGAGCTCCTCGGGGATCGGATGACGGCGATTCGGACAAAAACAAGTGTATTTTCGTTTTAAATGCAGAATCGAGGGTTTTCTCATTCCCTGTGAAAAACTGGAGAAAATATATCACTTGTGCTGGTATCCTGTACATGTATGTGCCAGCTAGCTTTCGAGCAGAATAAGGCCGGTGTGGACGGTAATTCTGTCCCCCGGTAAAATTGTCCGGGGGGACAGAATTACCTAGGTAAAAGTGTCCCCCTAGAGCCGTTAATTCCGTCCCCCTCCAGTTTATTCTGTCCCCTCTCTAGGTAATTTTGTCCCCCAATGTTCCACACATAAGTGGTTATTTTGATGTTATTTCAATGAAAAGCCCACATGGTATTTATTATTTGGACTTCTGTTCCCTTCATCGATTTATCAAAATAAAAATAAAAATATAAATAACTGTATTAATTAAATCAACCGATCTACGTTTCTGCGCGAAAGGGAAATTAACGGTAATCAGTATTTTCAGACTTCTTGCACGCGTACAATTTCTGTATACCCAGCACGAATGTTGCAGCACTTTTGACCACCTGTAATTTGTAGTACGCTACACATCCTACAGTCTGCCACAAATGATGCACCATGAAGGGGTGAACCTGTACTACACTGGTTGTTGCGTGTAGTGGGTGCTAGACTTGTGACGTTGCACGGGATAATTTTACCAGGGGACACGTTTAACGTTGGGCAGGGAGACAGAATTACCTGGAGGGGGACAGAAATACCTAGGTAAATGTGTCCCCCCGGACAGATTTACCGGGTCACGGCCTGGTAAGTCTGTCCGGGGGGACACATTTACCAGGGGGGACAGAATTACCTTTCACACCGGCAGCTACCTAAACAATGTCGGCAAATTCACGATAAATAAACATCATGATCACGAAGAAATGATTCTAAGGCCTTTCGATGCTTGGGTTGAACATCTTTGAGGAATATTGTATCCGCTGCAGAATTCAAATAGCCCGACAGATCTTCGGACGTCAAACAACGCCGAATCTCCGCCATTGTGTCGCGGTATGCATGCATGCGTATAGCTACGTATATTGACGTCAGGATTAACCGTGACCAAGGTGTGATTGGACATTCTACATCTTAACCCCGCCTATACTTATCTGTATTCGCATACGAGGTCGAGCGCTAGAAGTCTAGCGCAAAATAAGGAAAAACATAAGATTTCACAAATGATTGGACCAAGGCGCAAAAATAGCTTCAGTTGATTTACATAAATAGTGGCCGCGTGAGGTCGCTGTTCGCGCTGTATTTTTGCACCGCGCGCTACTCATCTGTGCTAGCTAGTAGGCCCTACTAGTGTGCAGCGCGTGGCTTGGATTTTGGACGGAACGACGAACGCGCGCCTTGACCAAGGCTAGTGCTTTCTGAACAAGTCCGATTTCAGTACCCATGTCTCCTCTTATTCTCCGTGGGCATCCTTTCCTGCTAGACACAGATTTCAAGTAGTAGTAGTCCAATAGTAACAGATAGCCAATCAGATGCGCTAAAAAAAACCGTTCTATGGCGATGTCGTTTAGAGAAAAAATATCGCGACCGGGCGCGTGTGTACAAATGGGCCTAATAAATCTCATTTTCAACAGAATCGTGGTCAATGCCGAGAAAACTCAATGGCAAATAATATTTAGGAAATATTTGTATATCATACATGCAGAATATGGAACCTACCGGTCAGAACAGTCGAATGTCTGTGATAGGTTTGAAAGAGTGCGCCCCGGCAAGTTGCATCGATCGAGTAAAATTTACGCAAATTTAGGATGCCCCGAAACTGAGTTACATCGTTCATTTCTTCAGGTATGTCAAAGTAAGTTTCTAAAAACAGTACCAAACATGATTTCTGGACTTACGGTTATTTATTAAGGTTTTGTACTGTTAACAAAATGCCAAACTATTGCCAAGTTCCCGGACACAGTTTTGCTAGACCCATTAAAGGGAAATTCCAGGCTCAATAATATTTTACCTAGTCTAAAAGAATATATGGTAACATACTGACTCATCAGGGAATTGATAATATTGATAATATCCGGTACACTGACTTGTTCACACAGCTTGGCACAGTTTGACTTTAAATTATCCAGACCAAATACACTGTTGCTATACCACGTGATTCGGGGCAAGCTCTTGCATAGTTACGTCAGAGACGCTCAGCACCAATACATTGTTCACAATGGTTGAGAATGGCACAAAGACACCAGACCATTCCAGAGCCGGGGGTTGCTAGCGTAAGGCTTGCCCCGAATCACGTGATATAGCAACAGTGTCTTTGGTCTGGAGAATTTAAATGTAAACTGTGCCAAGCTGTGTGAACAAGTCAGTGTACCAGATATTATTCAAATTCCACACGCAAATGACCAATTTGTTTTGATTTGTTATCGAGAACGACTCACGCGCCTATTATTCACGATTTCTTGCCATTCAGGGCGCGTTTATATTGTTCAAATTTCCCGCCTCACCCGGGACATTATGACGTAGTGTCTGCACCTCATTGAGTGCGTTCGTTTAGCTCACCCGGGGGAGTTAGGGTTAACACTCGGGGGATGGCACGAGGGGAAGCTAATCGAACGCACTCGTGTTTTCGCACTAAATGTTCTGCATGGTTGTATTTTTTAGTTGCATGCATTTCAAATACAATTCTACAACAAACAAAAACCTACAAAATAAATAAAAAATCGGAATATTTTGCAACAAAATATTAACCTTTCCGTCATCTTTACGCCGCCCTAGACGTCGTCGACTCGACTACGCATGCGTGTGACGTTATTCCACCAGAGACCCTGCTACGGGAGCATGGGGTGCGTTCCACTTACGCGAACTGTTTGCGCAAACGTTCGCAAACGTTTTGAGTTGGCGTTAGTTGAAGTGGAACGATATTTTAAAAACTACGTTTTCAAAATGGCGGCGCCCAGTGAAAGTGACATCGTTTGGTTCGCTGCTTTTTGTCCAACTCATTATTTTTCTTTAAAAGATCCCTGTGAATGCTCAAAACAATCCAAGGGGTGCGTTCCGCTCAAACGAACGTTGCCAACGTTGGCCAACGTTAGCGTTGTTCGCGTGAGTGGAACGCAATGTGCGCCAATTATGTTGGCCAACGTTAGCGAAAACGGCGAACGACATTCCGAGCTGTTCGCTGTTGGCCAATGACGTATTTTAATGATGGCGAAGCGGTTAGCAGACGGCAGTGTTCTTTTCACGGTTTTTATTTACGTTTTATACTTTTCGTTATAAACGGTGGATTGTTTTGAGCATTCACAGGGATCTTTCAAAGAAAAATAATGAGTTGGACAAAAAGCAGCGAACCAAACGATGTCACTTTCACTGGGCGCCGCCATTTTGAAAACGTAGTTTTTAAAATATCGTTCCACTTCAACTAACGCCAACTCAAAACGTTGGCGAACGTTTGCGCAAACAGTTCGCGTAAGTGGAACGCACCCATGGTTTCTAGTTGCTGACCCGTGCCTAGCCACGAGTACACGTCAGAGCTAAAAGAACGGCGCGGGGCTTACCCGGGGCGCCCCGGGTGAGCTAAACGAACGCACCCAATGAACATCGCTTTATTGCGTGTTGTTCGCAGTGGTATCCTACCTTGACGCGGCCAACTACATTACGCAGACGTATGTTGTACGGCGTCCGACTATTGCGAGTACATGTATTTCATTTCTGTGCAGAATATCGACTTGACGCGCCACAAACTATCGTTTATTATTGTATTTTCTGGGAAGAATAGAAAATCGGTGAGCTAGTAATTATGGCATCAGGTCCTTCTCCGTATGATTTTGAGCCCAATTTCACATGTACGGTACACATTATGTATACACTATGCCGTACACAAAAGGGTTCACTTGCATTTCTTGCACGTGCAGGGCCGCTATCGAACGGGCTTCATGTACTGATGGTGCAGACACTACGTCACAATGTCTCATATGTACCGATAAACCAGAACAAAATGGCGGATCGCATGACGGTAAGCGCAGTGCGAGAAAATCTCTGTTTTATATGATTACCGAAACCGATAAAATGAAATAAAAATCAAGTCACAATGGCAACTGATACTCGTTAACATCATGCAATTATAAACTATTGGTGGAGTTTCCCTTTAATGGAGATTGTGGAGTTTAGGACACTTCAGTCTTTTTCAAAAACTAGAAGATTTTTTGCTGCTCCAAAATTACATTGACGACCTCTAAAAACCTTTTAATTTTACTGACTCCATCTTTTTATTTTAATCTTAAAAAAAAAAAAAAACATATATCAAATTAAAAACAAACAAAAATACACAAAACACACAAAAAACCGAGAATTGGGAATTTTGTAATAAAGCCAAAGAGTGCTTAGTAAGCCATTTTTTTATATTTAATTGCTAGAAATGGCCTAAAAGCTGCTATAACACACCTCTTGCTAGTTCCGTATTCTGGTTGGCCTAAACACGGTCACATGAGGTTAACTAATATAGGCTAGTGCATGAGATTTGTACCCGAAGTGGGCAATAGACTTACAATTTATGACTGGTTACAGCGCCCTCAAGGGGTTTGCCAGGCTCATCTTAATATGAAAAATGGCGGCGTCTGGATTTTTTGGACTGAGGTGTGTTATAAAACACCTATGGACTGGCATGATTCGGCCACTAGGGCACGTCTAAACCTCTCGGGCCTGTGAGTGACCAAAAGGGGGACCTATTTCCCTCGGACTTCGGCCTCGAGAAATAGGTCCCCCTTCTGGTCACTCACAGTCCCTCGGGGGAATAGACGTGCTCTAGTGACCCCATTGCCAGTCCATATGTGTATATTATTCACTGATAAATTTCGTACACTCAATTAGTGCCCTCTAGTATACAAAACTCCCACATTACTGCGCCCACCCTGTACCCGTTTGCGCCCCGGTCCCATCCCCGCCCGCGCCAGAACACCAACCTTTAATTTTCAGTTGGAGAACACTACCCATCGCCCAGCAATCCCAGCAGCAGCAGTAAAAATAATAATAATAAGCAGCAGTGCATCTTCGTGAAATGAATGAAGATTTTCATATCAATTCAAAATGTCATTCCAATAATACGTTATTTAACCTACCACGGTAGAATCGCTTCAGCGCAGCGTGTACAATATGTGACCCAGCACGAGTAAATGAGACACTTTGAGGCAAAAATGAAAATTGAGATTTTGATTTCATCATTTAAAGCTAAACAAGCTTTAAATGATGAAATCAAAATCTCAATTTTCATTTTTGCCTCAAAGTGTCTCATTTACTCGTGCTGTAGGTTTACATATTTTCCACTCACATGAATTACAAAGCGACATAGAACGCGCAAAATAATGACCACACAAAAATCCATAGGCTACGTGCCAGCCAGCGATAAGTCATCATCAGAGGAAAGCTGCTGAACCAATGAGCTCATTACAGTTTTTAATCAACCAAAAATTTATATATTTATGTATGCTGCTTTCAAATACTTGCTTCATCATTTTTTTGCTTCTCAAACATTTGCTATTTTACAATGCCGTACAAAAGAGTTTGTGTTTTTGGAAAGAGGGGGGGGGGGGGTAAAGGAGTGCATTTCCTAAGTTTTTTCTTGTGCGGAACCTCCCAAAAGGTGGAAGACATATCCCCTGTGTAGAAAAAATGGGGATGGGGTGTAGGAAGGGGGGGGGGGGGGAGAATGCACCTCTGCCTCTGTTTCGCCGCCCATGAGTAAATCTTGGCATTGCGATATCAGTCTCTCCCTCTCTCTGAATTGAATAAAATTAAAAATTGAACATTGAACAAGTTTTATTTCGATATATCTGAGAGATGCCGATACCGATTCGCCTAATCATTCTACCAGCGTCTCCGTATGATTGCCATGCACTATGCATTACATCAACAATACATGTAAGTTTAGTTGAAAATAGATCTAATTGGATCATCAATATCCACCCTCTGCAACGTATAAAGATGAAATAAACGAGCCGTGACGCACGGGAATAATTATTCACAAACACAACAAAAAGGACACAACAGTAAAATGGCCTCCGCTAGCTAGCTTCGCGCCGCATTTTGGTAAAATGTCATTAACATTTTGTAGTCTTGGTGTTGGGGTTATTTTCCATAGTAACGCTGTTCAACAATTAAGATGTGGATATGAATTTATAGGAATTACAAGTCCAAGATCATTTTCAAGGGTGTGTTGTGGGTAAGAGGTTCCATTCAACGCATAAAAAGAGACCAACTAACCAAAGAAGAAAATCCAGACTTCAAGATTATATTTTATAAAATACACTCGAGGAAAAAAGAAACGCACCACTATTTTTTTTTATAGTTTTGCCCGAATTTTGTGAAATCAAATGTATGTGTTTGAATCGCTACAAATAGGGTTAGGGGTTAGGGTTAGGGTTAGGGTTAGGGTTAGGGTTAGGGTTAGGGTTAGGGTTAGGGTTAGGGTTAGAGTTAGGGTTAGAGTTAGGGTTAGGTTGGCGGACAGTCCAGTGGTGCACAGCACACCACCGCTGGACATTGCAGAGATGGTCGCAGGTGGTTTTCAGTGACGAGAAGAGGTTCCAGTGCTTCAGGGCCGATGGCAGGGAGCGGGTGTACAAGAGACGCCACGAGCGGTACGCCGACGCTTGTTTCCGCCAACCTAACCTTAGTAAGCCATTTTTTTATATTTAATTGCTAGAAATGGCCTAAAAGCTGCTATAACACACCTCTTGCTAGTTCCGTATTCTGGTTGGCCTAAACACGGTCACATGAGGTTAACTAATATAGGCTAGTGCATGAGATTTGTACCCGAAGTGGGCAATAGACTTACAATTTATGACTGGTTACAGCGCCCTCAAGGGGTTTGCCAGGCTCATCTTAATATGAAAAATGGCGGCGTCTGGATTTTTTGGACTGAGGTGTGTTATAAAACACCTATGGACTGGCATGATTCGGCCACTAGGGCACGTCTAAACCTCTCGGGCCTGTGAGTGACCAAAAGGGGGACCTATTTCCCTCGGACTTCGGCCTCGAGAAATAGGTCCCCCTTCTGGTCACTCACAGTCCCTCGGGGGAATAGACGTGCTCTAGTGACCCCATTGCCAGTCCATATGTGTATATTATTCACTGATAAATTTCGTACACTCAATTAGTGCCCTCCAGTATACAAAACTCCCACATTACTGCGCCCACCCTGTACCCGTTTGCGCCCCGGTCCCATCCCCGCCCGCGCCAGAACACCAACCTTTAATTTTCAGTTGGAGAACACTACCCATCGCCCAGCAATCCCAGCAGCAGCAGTAAAAATAATAATAATAAGCAGCAGTGCATCTTCGTGAAATGAATGAAGATTTTCATATCAATTCAAAATGTCATTCCAATAATACGTTATTTAACCTACCACGGTAGAATCGCTTCAGCGCAGCGTGTACAATATGTGGCCCAGCACGAGTAAATGAGACACTTTGAGGCAAAAATGAAAATTGAGATTTTGATTTCATCATTTAAAGCTAAACAAGCTTTAAATGATGAAATCAAAATCTCAATTTTCATTTTTGCCTCAAAGTGTCTCATTTACTCGTGCTGTAGGTTTACATATTTTCCACTCACATGAATTACAAAGCGACATAGAACGCGCAAAATAATGACCACACAAAAATCCATAGGCTACGTGCCAGCCAGCGATAAGTCATCATCAGAGGAAAGCTGCTGAACCAATGAGCTCATTACAGTTTTTAATCAACCAAAAATTTATATATTTATGTATGCTGCTTTCAAATACTTGCTTCATCATTTTTTTGCTTCTCAAACATTTGCTATTTTACAATGCCGTACAAAAGAGTTTGTGTTTTTGGAAAGAGGGGGGGGGGGGGGGGGGTAAAGGAGTGCATTTCCTAAGTTTTTTCTTGTGCGGAACCTCCCAAAAGGTGGAAGACATATCCCCTGTGTAGAAAAAATGGGGATGGGGTGTAGGAAGGGGGGGGGGGAGAATGCACCTCTGCCTCTGTTTCGCCGCCCATGAGTAAATCTTGGCATTGCGATATCAGTCTCTCCCTCTCTCTGAATTGAATAAAATTAAAAATTGAACATTGAACAAGTTTTATTTCGATATATCTGAGAGATGCCGATACCGATTCGCCTAATCATTCTACCAGCGTCTCCGTATGATTGCCATGCGCTTTGCATCACATCAACAATACATGTAAGTTTAGTTGAAAATAGATCTAATTGGATCATCAATATCCACCCTCTGCAACGTATAAAGATGAAATAAACGAGCCGTGACGCACGGGAATAATTATTCACAAACACAACAAAAAGGACACAACAGTAAAATGGCCTCCGCTAGCTAGCTTCGCGCCGCATTTTGGTAAAATGTCATTAACATTTTGTAGTCTTGGTGTTGGGGTTATTTTCCATAGTAACGCTGTTCAACAATTAAGATGTGGATATGAATTTATAGGAATTACAAGTCCAAGATCATTTTCAAGGGTGTGTTGTGGGTAAGAGGTTCCATTCAACGCATAAAAAGAGACCAACTAACCAAAGAAGAAAATCCAGACTTCAAGATTATATTTTATAAAATACACTCGAGGAAAAAAGAAACGCACCACTATTTTTTTTTATAGTTTTGCCCGAATTTTGTGAAATCAAATGTATGTGTTTGAATCGCTACAAATAGGGTTAGGGGTTAGGGTTAGGGTTAGGGTTAGGGTTAGGGTTAGGGTTAGGGTTAGGGTTAGGGTTAGGGTTAGGGTTAGGGTTAGGGTTAGGGTTAGGGTTAGAGTTAGGGTTAGGGTTAGGGTTAGGGTTAGGGTTAGGGTTAGGGTTAGGGTTAGGGTTAGGGTTTGGTTGGCGGACAGTCCAGTGGTGCACAGCACACCACCGCTGGACATTGCAGAGATGGTCGCAGGTGGTTTTCAGTGACGAGAAGAGGTTCCAGTGCTTCAGGGCCGATGGCAGGGAGCGGGTGTACAGGAGACGCCACGAGCGGTACGCCGACGCTTGTTTCCGCCAACCTAACCCCAACCCTAACCCCTAACCCCTAACCCCTAACCCTAACCCTAACCCTAACCCTAACCCTAAACCCTAACCCTATTTGTAGCGATTCAAACACATACATTTGATTTCACAAAATTCGGGCAAAACTATACAAAAAAAATAGTGATGCGTTTCTTTTTTCCTTGAGTGTAATTTTCGAGCACCCCGCCCCATTTTGATCCTTGTTCACTTCGATTCCTCCGGGGATGACTGCCGATGCATATTTGGACACTCCGCGCAACAAATCACCGTCGTGTTAATAATGCATTTCGTTACGAGTCGATGAGGATATTGTTGGATACCTATTTCGATTAAAAACCTGCGATAAGAGTAAAAAAGCGCATTCGTTAAACGCACAAGACCATGTTAAAAGAAAGCTAACAAAACAGCAAAATAATTGGGTGGATGGATGGGTGGGGGGGGGGGGGGGGGGGCTATCATTATAACATTTGTTTTGCGCAAGTTGGACAGGCCCAGGTATGCAGTGTCAGCATTTCAGAACTAGCCCCCAAAAGGGTAAGACCAGAGAAAATGACGCTGCGTAAACGGCTCATCATTGGCATGATAAGCCTTCATCTGATGATGAGTTGCACTGTTGGTAACGAGGTGTGTAAGACCTACGCTGGGCAAAGATTGGCGTGTCCTCCTACTTGGAAACTGGAGGGTGGCAAATGCTACAAAGCCATCACTAAGCGCCTGACATGGTCTGAGGCGAAAGATGAATGCCTTAAGATCGGAAGTGTCTTGGCCGCACCACGGTCTCTGGACAATGGGGGGGGGGGGGGGGGGGGGGGGGAGGGGGGGGGGGCTGGACATTATTTGACCATAGAGGGCGCAACAAAGATGTATGCATCTTCAAAATTGCGAAATGTTTCTTCTCCCACAGTCTTGATCCAATTAATTTGACCCCTACTGACCATTTGGTGACCGCCCAAAAATTGTGGTTGTGTTCCCGGATTCACCACCCATGGAATGAGTGTTAACAAGTTCAACTCAATAGTGGTGGATATAGGATTTATAGGAATTACAAGTCCAAGATCATTTTCAAGGGTGTGTTGTGGGTTAGAGGTTCCATTCAACACATACAAATACCAACTAACCAAAGAAGAGAATCCAGACTTCAAGAATATATTTGATAAAATAATTTTCGAGGCACCCCGCCCATTTTAATCCTTGTTTACTCCGATTTCATCGGGATGACTGCCGATGCAAATAATTGGACACTACCGCAACAAGTCACCCTCGTGTTAATAATGTCTTTCGTTACGAGTCAATGAGAATATTGTTGGATACGTATTTCGATTAAAAACTTGCAATAAGAGTCGCAAAAAGCATTCGTTAAACGCATAAGGATATTTTAATAGAAAGCTAACAAAACAGCAAAAGAGTTTGGTGGGGGTGGGGGAGCTATCATTATAACATTTGTTTTGCGGTGTTATAACATTTGTTTTCAGTTGGACAGGCTCAGGTATATGCAGTCGCAGCATTTCAGAACTAGCCCCCAAAGGGGGTAGGACCAGAGAAAATGACGCTGCGTAAACGGTTCATCATTGGCATGATAAGCCTTCATCTGATGATGAGTTGCACTGTTGGTAAAGAGGTGTGTAAGACCTACATTGGGCAAAGATGGGCGGTGTCATCCTAGTCGGATTAAGAATTTACCGAGAGCTCGGGGGGGGGGGGGGGGGGGTGTGAGGTCCTGGGAGTCAGGGTGTTTCCTGGGGGAGGAATTGGGAAATGATAGCGGGGAATTTCGGGGCATGTCCCAATGGTTGGGGGCGACGGTGCGTCCACTCCGATCGGAGTGAGGGCGCCCTTCCCCATAAATTGTCCGGGGTCGCTAACGAGTCAAGGGGACCCGGCCCGTGCAGCAGACGGCGGCGCGGCAGACGTTTTGTTCCACGCTGAGCGATTCCGAGCTGTGCCTGTCGATGCAGCGGGGGCGGGGCCTCGTCGGGACACTTCCAGGGTTTACTACGCTACCCCAATGCGCCCCCAGTCCAGGGGGCTCCGCCCAATGCTGCAAACAGCGGTGCGGCAGACGTTTCGCCCCGCTGGGAGCGAGTCCGAGCCGTGCCCGTCAGCGCAGCGGGGGTGGGGCCTCGCCGGGACACCTACAGCCCCTATACGAGCCCGGTGGGTTTTCAGTCTGAGGGGAGGGGGGGGGGGGCATGGCGCCTAGAGCTGTGGGACGGCGGCGCGGCCGGCGTGTCGCTCCGTTTCGGAGCGTTCGCGGGTCGTGTTCGTCGACGCAGCGGGGGCGGGTAGTCGTCTGGAGATAGGTCACCAGAACAGCGCCCCTCTCAGGAAACGATGGACTACACAGAAAGTCATTGTTCGAGGCCGGCAGGGAGACAGGAGCCCCCCCCCCCCCCCCCCCCCCCCCCCCCCCCCCCCCTCCCCCCCCCCCCCCCACCCCCCCCCCCCCCCCCCCCCCTCCCCCCGGGGTAACGGGACAGGGGTTCTCCCGGCAAGCCAACGGAGCGGAGTTGCTGCGCACACCAGGCGGTGGAGCGGAGCCGTCGAGGTTCCTTCTCACATGGGGCAATAGGAGCGGAGCCGCTGGATTTGCTCCTCACGGGAAGCAACGGGACGAGGCTCCTCCGCACACAAGATAATGAGGCGAAGCCATCAGAGCTGCTCCTCGTGGGAGTCAACGGGGCGCACACGAGCCAATGGAGCGGAGCCGTCAATGCTGCTCCGCACACAAGTCAATGGAGCGGATCCGGCAATGCTGCTCCGCACACAATTCAACAAGCCAGGGAGCGGAGCCGTCAACGCTGCTCCGCACACAAGTCAATGGAGCGGAGCCGTCAATGCTGCTCCGCACACAAGCCAATGGAGCGGAGCTGCTCCGCACACAAGCCAATGGAGTAGAGTCGTCAACGCTTCTCTTGCACACAAGTCAATGGAGCGGAGCTGCTCCGCATTAAAGTTAATGGAGCGGAGCCGTCAACGCTGCTCCGCACACAAGCCAATGGAGCGGGGATGAGTACGTGCAGGCCGACAAAGTGGTGCCGGCCCGAGTGCTCAGCGAGAGGCCGTCCCATTGGGGAGACGCCGGGGGAGGCCACCAATCGGTGCCCCCTGGAAGACCCGGGCTGGCCCCCACTATGGGGCGACACGACGTGTCGGGAGTTTGGGGAGCCGCGCATAGGCTGGTGGGAACTAGAGTCGCCGCAGGACCGGAGCCAACGGGGACGGGTGGCCGGAGACCGATGATGCTCCCGGATAAGTTTGACGGGGTTGCGTCCTGGTCGGACTACTTGATCCCTTTTGAGAGCGTCGCGGCAGTCAACCATTAGGGTGAGGCCGAGAAAGCGATGTACCTGGCGTCCCACCTGAAGAGTACGACCCAGGAGGTACTGGCAGACATGGCGCCAGAGGCACGGGGGAATACTCCTCCATCTGGGAAAACTTCGAGCACCGGTTCGGCGTGACGGCACAGGTCCCACTACATCGGGCCCAGTTGTCCATGCGGACCATTCGGCGGCTGGTGCTGAAAAGCTACCCGAGGCTGTCTGCACAGGACCGGGAGGATTTGGACGTGGAGGCGTTCCGGAGGGTCTTGGGGGAGAAACAGCTACAGCGTCACCTGTTCTCCCGTAGGGCAGCGACCCTGACCGAGGCTATCACGCTGGCGACCAAAATGGAGGCATTCATGGAGTCCCAAAAGTTTAGCCGGAGAAGGAACGCTGGAGCCAGGGATGTGAGGTCGGTGGATCAGCTTCCTCCAGCTTCTGCCTGGGTCGGTCCTACCAGTGGGGTACAAGCCTGAGACGCGGGCCCAGGTCGGGATGGTCTACCCCAACTTGGAGTCTACGGACAACTGCCAGGTTGCGGTCGCCACCGGTCTGGTGGACACCAAATATGGAACCGTGTCGGTGAGGGTCTTCAACCCGACGACCGACCCGGTGACGATCTACCAGGGCACCGTTTGGCTCTCTTCTCGCCGGTGGAGGAGTTGGACGTGATGGAGCTGGGGGAGGAACGACGAGGGTCTGCCGCCGGCGGTGCCCTGGCGGACGCACGGCCGGAGGTTCCTTCTCATCTACAAGACCCCCTGGAGCGAGGAACGGCGGACCTCAACCGGACCCAACGTTCCCGACTGGCGGGGTTACTGGCGGAGTTCACTG